>BROE01000014.1:1533865-1547742 GCA_036571765.1 Plecoglossus altivelis
CCCCAGACCAGCACGCCCCCCCAGACCAGTATGGATACGGCCGTAATCGGACTCACAACTGCATCATCGTTCTCTGCAGAGGGGGGACGGAGACACAGTGACCAGTAGAAAGAGAGAGAGAGACTGAGAGAGAGAGAGAGAGACTGAGAGAGATTGATTTAGAGAAAGTGATCAAGACAGTGACTGAAAGACAGTGATTGAGAGAGACGGCGATTAAGAAAGACAAAGAGAGAGATTTCCAGTCAGAGAGGAGCGAGGTGTTCCCAGCCTAATCCATCTCCCCCAGAGGGACTGGGCCCCAGCCTGGTACAGGAGCCCCAGCCTGGTACAGGAGCCCCAGCCTGGTACAGGAGCCCCTGTCTGGTAGGGAGCTTTCGGGGCCGGTGTGCCCGGCCGGAAGGACTATGCAGCTGGGACTGCTGGTACTGGCGATGCTCTACCTCACTTCCACAGGACACAGCGACCTCAAACTGTCCAGCGGACGAAGACAGAGACGGAGTGAGTTCACCTCCCCTCATCTCCTCTCCCCTCATCTCCTCTCCCCTCATCTCCTCTCCCCTCATCTCCTCTCCTCTCTCCTCATCTCCCCTCTCCTTATCTCCCTCTCATCTCCCCTCATCTCCCCTCCCCTCATCTCCTCTCGTCTCTCCTCATCTCCCCTCTCTTTATCTCCCCTCCCCTCATGTCCCCTCTCCTCGTCCCCTCTCCTCATCTCACCTCCCCCTCCTCCTCTCCTCTCCTCTCGCCTTCCCAGTGTTTCCATAGTGTGTGTGATCACCGCTGCATCTCTCACTAGGTATAGCTCTTATAAACATTTAACAGCCACAGTAAATATGACATGCTGTTTATGTCTCTCCACCCTGGGTTCTAGTTTGGCCTGGAAGGATTATAGTGGCTTCGCAGTTTCCTCCCAGCACACGCCCTTTCAAACCCTGCTCACAATGCTGCTTCGCTGGGTTTATGTTGAGACTTTACTGGTATTAAGCGTGTTTATAGTGGGCTTTGAGATGGATTCCTCCTCTGCTATTGGCCTCATCCGGCTCCCTAACCTGACTCCCTGCCTCTGATTCGGAGGCAGCTCTCTGGAGTTTTTATTAGCACGACCATGACCCTCGCTTACCACAGACGCTCGTCTCCAGCTCACAGCTGGGTGAGGGAGTACTCAGTACTACCTGACATGAGCTGGATGGAGATTAACACCATCTTCACCCCACCTGAAGCCCCCATAGCCACCAACCCCCCCCCCACCCCTCTGCTACTATGATCTGTAGCTTCTAACCTGATGTCAGGCAACACAGCGTCCAATACAAAGTTGTTCTGTTACCATACAGGTAGAGTCACACAAGTGAAAACTAGTGTAGAATGTAATATACAACAGATCGGTTGTACAGATCAATACAGATCAATAAACGGACTCCATGGAGTCCAGCGGGTTTATTTTCTGCCGAAGCAAATGGAGTTCTAGTTCTGGCTTGAACCTCCAGCTGATTATCAGATATTTATGACTCCTTTTCTCAGATAGAGAGACATGGATGGGATGTAGAAATCAAGCGAAGCAGAAAAAGCCTTTATACCCTCTCTCTCTCTCCTTCACTCTCTCTCTCTCTCCTTCACTCTCGTCTCCCTTCACATCCTCTATCTCCCTCACTCTTCTGCTTCTCTCTCTCCTTCTCTCATCTCCTTCACTTCTTCTCTCTCCTTCACTCTCTATCTCTTCAACTCTCTCTCTCTTCTCACTCTCTCCTCTTCTGTCCTTCAACTCTCTCTCCTTCATCTTTCTCCCTCCTCATCACACTCTCTCTCTCTCTCCTTCACACTCTCTCTCTCTCTCTCTCTGTGTTCCTCTCCCTCCCCTCATCCCCCAACCTCCCTGCCCCCCTACTCCTCCCCCATCTATATCCTCACCCCCATCTTGAACCCCACACTCTCTACCCCCCCCTCCACCCCAGAGGTTAAATATGACTCGTGTGATTGTAAACACTGAAAAGACCCACAGCAGCACCTGTTACGTTTCCATGGTTCCTGCGTCCACATGAGAAACGCTGTCAACGTCTTTACCATCGGGCTTATCTGAGAGAGGCGCCTGCCCTGGGCGCATTGCACACACCCTAAACACACAGCACCGTCAATCTCAGCTAATCACCACAGTTGCAGAACGCAGAGGCCCATAGAAACGGGATGTGCACTTTGACACGCTTTACTCTAAGCAATCATTTTGAATTACTGTCTGCCTGTGTCGTTATTTCAGAAGGGGGTGGGGGGGGAGGAGGGGGGGGCTCTGGGAAGGCGAGGAAGGGGGATGTGAAACATGAACCATGAGCCAGCTGTGGGGACAGACAGGGATGAGCTGCTCCTCTCAAGGGATGGAGGCCGCAGGGAGAGTAGGGCTGGTGCAGACACACAAGGACTAATCAGCATATAGACCACCAGGATGGCGGTGAGGGGGGTTTTTTTGGGAGGGAGGCAGAGGTGGAGGTTGGGGAGGAGAGAGGGGAGGGTTGGGGGAGGGAGAGAGGGGAGGGTTGGGGGAGGAGCAGAGGGGTGAGGGTTGGGGGAGGAGAGGGGTGAGGGATGGGGGAGGAGAGGAGAGGGGTGAGGGATGGGGGAGGAGAGGGGGTGAGAGGTGAGTGATTGGGGAGGAGAAGAGAGGAGGTGAAGGGTCATCACTTGTAGGTTTCTCTGGAGAGAATCTGCTGTGAATCTGCAGCAAACAGAGAGGGACCGTTAAAACAAACGTGTTTGTCTGGGACAGTTGTGGGATTAGGCCCAGTTATTGGAGCTCCAGTCAGGTTCATGGTATGCTGCGGACGGAGAGTGTCTCACTGTGGACTATCACAGCTGCTGCTTATTGTCTCTATTTCAGATGCCTTCAATTTCTGTTGACTCATGTTGGTTTGTAATGGTTCTTCTATGTCTTTCTTCCTCCCTGCTTCCCTCCTTTTTTCTCTCCTCTTTCTTTGCTTTCCTCTCCTCCTCTCTTTTTCTCCTTCTCCACCCCTCCTCGCTTTCTCCTACTCCACCTCTCTTTCTCCTTCTCCTCCTCTCCTATCGCTTTCTCCTACTCCACCTCTCTTTCTCCTTCTCCTCCTCTCCTATCGCTTTCTCCTACTCCTCCTCTCCTCTCCTCTCCACCTCTCTTTCTCCTTCTCCTCTCTCATCTTTCTCCTTCTCCTGTCCTCCTCTCCTCCTCCCCTCCTCTTTCTCCTTCTCCTCCCCTACCCTCCCTCCTCTCTTCTCCACAGTCAGCACCGAGGACCCTCCTTCCTGTTCCAGCGGATGCGAACGCTGCTCAGAGTATAACGGCTGTTTCAGATGCCGTCCGCGTCTCTTCATCCTCCTGGAGAGGAACGACATCCGCCAGATGGGGGTGTGTCTGTCCTCCTGTCCTGTGGGCTACTACGGCATGAGGACCCCCGAAACAAACAGATGCATCCGTGAGTAGACAGCCCTCCGCGTTGCCACGACAACGTCCTAACGTAAACAGAAGGTGTGTTCCCTCTGATGGAAGGCAGCACAGACAGGCCTGGCATCGGGGTACATGGGCAGAGAGAACTACACGCCCGCGCTCACGCACACCATGAGAGGGTCACTCCAAAATGCCTGGTGTTCTGGTGGAACCCAGGAATGTTCTGCTGGAACCAGAACTATGTTCCTGACTCAGGAACCCCAACAAGCCTAGCTTGGGGTCTGGCTTGTTTTCATCATGGAAAACCGAACCGAAAGAAAATCTAAAGACATTTCTTATGCTCTCTTGTTTGTCTGTTTGTACAGCTGACGTTTGTCTTTTGTTTTGGCTTGCATGGACATGGTTCACGCCAAGCCACGTTAAGACAGCTATCCTTACACAAACTCAGGAACATGACCCCCTGAACATGAGGTTTATTTAGTTCAAGGTTTTTGTTCATGCTACACGTGTACAGTCTCGAATCAAAAGGAGATTTCTCCGAATCAGGAAAGAGAAATGTGTCCATTTTGTTCTGGTCATTTGGCGCTACAGCGTACGGTGATATAATATCCCTCTCGGTCCATCTCAGCTGTAAGGAGATCAGTCCTATGGGAGGGTGATGAGACTGTTCATGCTGGCCACACCACAGCTCTGTACCAGAGGTAAACATCACCAGTGGGTTGTTTTTATAGAGCAAATCAACATTTTGATTAAAGAGCACGGCATCTTGGAGTCATTATATTTCATTACAGCAGGAACTTTTTGGAGTTTTTCTTTTCTTGTTTTCCGTGTTGTTTTGTTAGCGTGTTTGGTTCCCTCCCTGTTACAACATCCCTGTAATATCTATCAGATGGGCAGGGCTACCCTAGGTGCCTCACCAGTGGTGTCCCCTGGTCTCCCCTGGTGTGATCCCTTTCCAGACCTGGTCTGTCCTGGCCTGGTCTCTCTCCTGGCCTGGTGTCTCTCCTGGCCTGGTCTCTCCTGGCCTGGTATCTTCTGGCCTGGTCTCTCCAGACCTGATATCTCCTGACCTGGTATGTCCTGGCCTGGTGTCTCTCCTGGCCTGGTCTCTCCTCGCCTGGTATCTTCTGGCCTGGTCTCTCCAGACCTGATATCTCCTGGCCTGGTCTGTCTCCTGGCCTGGTCTCACCTGGCCTGGTCTCACCTGGCCTGGTCTCACCTGGCCTGGTCTTACCTGGCCTGGTCTCTCCTGGCCTGGTCTCTCCTGGCCTGATCTTACCTGGCCTGGTCTTACCTGGCCTGGTCTTACCTGGCCTGATCTTACCTGGCCTGGTCTTACCTGGCCTGGTCTCTCTCCTGGCCTGGTCTCTCCTGGCCTGGTCTCTCCTGGCCTGGTCTCTCCTGATTAGGGCTGGGAGTACATATACAATCAACATCTCCATGTGCCGTCCCAGATGGCTGGCAGGGATGGCAGCAGCTCTCCTGGTGGCTTCAGACCAGATAGCAGGAGTGTCCCACTGTGTTGGCCTGTACTCCAGTCTCTCTCTCCAGCCTCTCTCTCCAGTCTCTCTCTCCAGTCTCTCTCCAGCCTCTCTCTCCAGTCTCTCTCTCCAGCCTCTCTCTCCAGCCTCTCTCCAGCCTCTCTCTCCAGTCTCTCTCTCCAGTCTCTCTCTCCAGCCTTCACATCTACTGCATCTCTCTCCAGTCTCTCTCTCCAGTCTCTCTCTCCAGCCTCTCTCTCTAGTCTCTCTCCAGCCTCTCTCTCCAGCCTCTCTCTCCAGTCTCTCTCTCCAGCCTTCACATCTACTGCATCTCTCTTCAGTCTCTCTCTCCAGTCTCTCTCTCCAGCCTCTCTCTCTAGTCTCTCTCTCCAGTCTCTGTCTCCAGTCTCTCTCTCCAGCCTCTCTCTTCAGTCTCTCTCTCCAGTCTCTCTCTCTCCAGCCTCTCTCTTCAGTCTCTCTCTCCAGTCTCTCTCTCCAGTCTCTCTCTCCAGTCTCTCTCTCTCCAGCCTCTCTCTCCAGCCTCTCTCTCCAGTCTCTCTCTCCAGTCTCTGTCTCCAGTCTCTCTCTCCAGTCTCTCTCTCTCCAGCCTCTCTCTCCAGTCTCTCTCTCCAGTCTCTCTCTCCAGTCTCTCTCTCTCCAGCCTCTCTCTTTAGTCTCTCTCTCCAGTCTCTCTCTCCAGTCTCTCTCCAGTCTCTCTCTCTCCAGCCTCTCTCTTTAGTCTCTCTCTCCAGTCTCTCTCTCCAGTCTCTCTCTTCAGTCTCTCTCTCCAGCCTTCACATCTACTGCATCTCTAGCTTCTGCTATGGCCTCTGCTGTAGCCTGTAGGCTGGCCTTGAAGCTCGACGATCCAAAGTTTAGCCCTGAGTCAGTTTAGAAGCAGTTTATTTACTCAGCCTCCCTCGGAATGTCTACTGTCCAGAAGGCCTATACCTCCCTGCTGGAAACCAGATCTGACAGCATGGCTCTGCTCTTTGTACAACGCTGCTTGTTTCAATGAGATTAGTGTAGAGACGTGTGGGCATTAACCGTAATCTCCCCTTAATCTCACCGCAATCTGTCATTAATCTCACTGTAGTCTTTCTTTAATCTTACCGTAATCTCAGGGATTTGCTAGAGGAAAGACGGTTTGTCTGTGTCCATAGATTGCTCACAGCAAAGTGTGACAAGCCGTCACGGGCGGGGAATAAGTGGTGCCCGTGCGGCATTGCGATGTTATTTAAAGACACGTTCAAAGCGCGAGGGACGAGGAGGGTGAGCGGAGAGTAATGAGGGCATCATGGTCAGGGGGCGAGAGGCATCACTCCCCCCCACCAACAAAAATATGATTTCAACATTGGGGGGCACAATTACATTGGCATTTTCTCAAGAGCAATTCTTACGGAACACACACCAATGTGATGTAACACTTAATCTTATCTGTCCAATTTATGTTCAACTTAAAAAACGCTTATGTGTTTATAATCTGTACAAGTGCCTTCCTTGCATGCTATAAATATTGCAATGACTTAGTTATGTTTGCAGTGATATATTGAAGGGGACAGATGGACAGATGCAATTTTCCTTCCCTCTTGGCCTGCCCTTCTCCCAGCCCTCCTCCTTCCAGCCCTCCTCCTCCCTACACCCCACCTCCCTTCCCTCTTCCTCCCTGCCCTCCTCCTTCCAGCCCTCCTCCTCCCAGCCCTCCTCCTTCCAGCCCTCCTCCTCCCTACACCCCACCTCCCTTCCCTCCTCCTTCCAGCCCTCCTCCTTCCAGCCCTCCTCCTCCCTGCCCCCCTCCTTCCAGCCCTCGTCCTTCCTGCCTCCGTTCCAGCCCTCACTCTCCCGCCCTCCTCTTGCCAGCCCTCCTTCCTCCCTGCCCCCCACTTCCAGCCTCCTCCTTCCTGCCTCCTCCTGCCTTCCTCCTACCCAGCCACCGCTCACTGGGCCTTCTCCTCGGGCCAGCTCTCCCCTCCAGCTCCTCTTTCCCAGCCTCTCCTTCCAGCCCTCCTCCTTCCAGCCCTCCTCTTCCCAGCCTTCCTCCCAGCCCTCCTCCTCCCAGCCCTCCTCCTCCTGCCGCCCTCTCTCTCCAGCCTTCCTTCAGCCCCCCTCCTCCTCCCACTAGCCTCATCCTCCTGCCCTCCTGCTCCGCAGCCCCCTCCTCCTCCAAGCCCACCTCCCTGCCCTCCTTCCAGCCCCGCTCCATCCCTGCCCTCCTCCGCAGCATCTCTCCCTGGCCCTCTCTCCAGCCACTCGTCCCTGTTCCTCCTCCCAGCACTTCCTCCTCCCAGCCCTCCCTCACCCTGCCCTCTTCCAGCCCCTCCCTCCCTGCCTCCTCCCAGCCCCCACTCCCAGCCCTCCTCCTTCCCAGCCCTCCCCTTCCAGCCCCCCCCCCCAGGCCTCCCTCCAGCCCCACTCCCTCCCTCCTCCTCCCAGCACTCCTCCTCCCTGCCCTCGTCCCTGCCCTCCTCCTCCCAGCCCTCTCACTGTAACGGATGAGGAAGATGCTGTGCTGGGCTTTTAAGAGATCAGTGTTATTCATCAAAACCCCCTGAGCACGCTATACCAATTTTTTATCACCAGTAAATCTCTCACAGACGATAAAATCTAGTAACATTCTTGCACTCCCTGAGGGAAACTTCGTCCCAGCTCCTAGCAGTCCAGGGGCTACCTCGTCCTCAGGGTGGCTGGAACCTCACAATGAATATACTGCTTGTATGAACCCTGGGACTACAAATTGTGCCTATAAATATGTGTTGTTACAGATACATGCCATCCTGCCTTTGTACGCCATCACACACCAGGACCACGCCTATCCTCCTTCATCTCTCTCCAAAACTCACGTCTGGTTTTTGTTGTCTTGTTTGTGTTCTTTCCTCTCTTCTTTCCAGAATGTAAAATAGAAAACTGTGAGGCGTGTTTCAATCGCAATTTTTGCACAAAATGTAAGGAGGGCTTGTATTCACACAGAGGACGGTGCTTCCTTCACTGCCCAGACGGACTCAGCACCACCAACGGAACCATGGAGTGTGTAGGTGAGCGACACCTCTTTGCTTTGACCCCTGACCCCTGGGAAGGCGACCCCGTCTACCCAAGGGGAACGCAAGCGCTAAACTGAAGACTGATCTGACCTGGGACTCGGCCAGAAAGGATTGAAAAAGGAGAAAGGATGGAGGGAGAGGAGGAGTAGAGAGAAGATAGAGGGAGGATGGAGAGAGGAGGCAAGGGGGAGGGAGAGGAGGAGTAGAGAGAAGATAGAGGGAGGATGGAGGGAGAGGAGGAGTAGAGAGAAGATAGAGGGAGGATGGAGAGAGGAGGCAAGGGGGAAGGAGAGAGGAGGCAAGGGGGAAGGAGAAGAGGAGAGATAGAGGGGAGATAGAGGGGAGATAGAAGAGAGAGAGGGGAGATAAAAGAGATAGAGGAGACATAGAAGAGAGAGAGAGGAGACATAGAGGGGAGATATAGGAGATAGAGGGGAGATAGAAGAGAAAGGAGATAGAGGGGAGATAGAGGAGATAGAGGAGACATAGAGGAGACAAAGAGGAGAGATAGAGGAGATAGACGAGACATAGAGGAGACAAAGAGGAGAGATAGAAGAGATAGAGGAGACATAGAGGAGATAGAGGAGACATAGAGGAGATAGAGGAGACATAGAGGGGAGATAGAGGAGATAGAGGAGAGACAGCGTGGGTGTTTTACTTCCGTCCTCCTTTCTTTGTCTCCTGCATGAAGCTGAACTCTGGAGGGAGGCCTGCTGGCTGACCAAGTCTTGTTAGTTTTCTTTAGAAAACGTCTCTGTCATAAGTAAACAAACACTGTGCTAATGGAGGGGTTGTGGTGGTGGTGGTGATGGGGAGGGGTGCTGACTCACTCTGCCTGCTCCAGCCTTCCTCTACGCTGTTCTCCCCCTGGCTACATTTATCTATCAACAGTCAACTGTATCTATCTGTTAATCTACTGACAGTAAACTCCATCTCCATCTGTTAATCTATCAACAGTAAAGCCTATTACTATCTGTTAATCTGTCCACAGTAAACTACATGTGTGTTCTTTTGTCTCCAGAATGTGAGCTGGGTGAGTGGAGTGCGTGGGGGCCTTGTATGAAGAATGAGAAAACCTGTGGCTTCAAGAAGGGTACCCAGAGTCGGGTGCGAGAACAGGCCCAGACGCCCAGCCCAGAGACCCCCTCCACGCCCTCCTCCTCGCAGCCCTGCTCCCCTCCCACCGAGACACGGAGGTGTGTTGTCCAGAGGACAGCCTGTGAGAAGGGAGGTAAGAGCTGGCCCACTGTCACATGACACATCCCCGTCACATGACACACCCTTGTCACATGACACGCTCTCTACACCCTCGTCACATGACACGCTCTCTACACCCTCGTCACATGACACGCTCTCCCCATCCTTGTCACATGACCCACGTGTCCCACCACAGGATATGAATAGTGACAGGAAGTGGAAAGAGTGAAAGATTTCCTACAGTCAGTCAACATTTGAGTTCTTCATTTTCCTCTGGACCAGGTTTGTGTTGTTAAAAGACTTGAATTTGGCCAGATACTCAGTACATCATGAAACAGAGGCAACTTCACAAGGTTTTCTTGCAGTCAGTTGGTTTAAAGGAACTTCAACATTTTCTGCCTTAGCAGTAAAAGAGACCTGTCAGATCTTTATGGCCCAAGGCTGATATCCAACGAACACACACACACCACAACCCCCCCCCCCCACACACACACAAGTCACACACACGCACACACCCCACACACACATACACACAACCCCTCCCCAAACACACCCCACACACACACACCCCACACACACATACACACAAACCCTCCAAATCACACACACAGCGCACACAAACACACAAACCCCCCCTCCCACACCACAGCACACACACACACACACCCCACACACACACCCCACACGCACAGCAAGCGCTGAGGTATTACCTGGTAAGGGCACATATTTGGACCGTTGGATAGTCAGGGTGTGGAATCTGAAGCCTCTCATGGTTTTATCCCCCCATTAGCACAGTCTACATTCCCACTCTAATCCATGTTATTGTTTTATTGGGTTGTCTAATTAAAGTACATATTTAACCAAAGTTGGAAGGCTTGACTTCTTTAACAGCGGTTGTAAACAAGCAACACTCCCCAACTTTATTAGAGAGGGGCACGCTTAGCTAAATCCAGCCTGACTGGAGGGTTGAGTAACAACATGTTGGATAACACTACACAACAGATATAGTGCTTTCACTATTTACAATACTGAAATAAGCAACACATCATTAGAGAAGCTTTTCAAGAGTACCAAGTCCAGTTTCTTTCTCAGAAACATTTTATTTATAAAATATATATTTATGTATTTTGATACGATATATAGATAGAAGCCCTAAGAAAAGGCTGTCTTGTGATTCTTTAGTGAAGTGAAGGAGTGGGGGGGGGGGGCGCCTGACAGATCTGTTTGAGAAATGTGATGCATATTTCCACTGCGTGACTCCTGCATCCTGGAAAGAATTTCCACCACGGATTCAGAAGAATAATTAACAGTGAAATATTATAAACGGGTCCATAAAAGTTCTGCAGGGGCTTCCAGGACAGCAGACTGAGTGTTGCTGGGTCACAGGGAGAGACCAGGGGGAGAGACCAGGGGGAGAGACCAGGGGCCATATACAGTCTGACTGACACCAGGAGGGGGAGAGAGACCAGGGGGAGAGACCAGGGGCCATATACAGTCTGACTGACACCAGGAGGGGAGAGACCAGGGGCCATATACAGTATGACTGACACCAAGAGAGGGGGAGAGACCAGGGGGAGAGACCAGGGGCCATATACAGTCTGACTGATACCAGGAGGGGGAGAGACCAGGGGCCATATACAGTCTGACTGATACCAGGAGGGGGAGAGACCAGGGGCCATATACAGTATGACTGACATCAGGGGGAGAGACCAGGAGGTGGGAGAAGGAGGTGAGGGGGGAGGAGGAAGGTGGAGGAGGAAGGAGGAGGAGGTGGGGGGGTCGCCTTGCTAATGAGAAGCGGAACGAGACTCACAAAACCAATCCTTATTTATTTCCCTATCGGTCTTGATCTATTTAGATTGGTCTACGTCAGTCTATTTAGACTTGTCTTGATCGGTCTATTTATATTGGTCTTGATCAGTCCATTTTGTTTGGTCTATATCAGTCTATTAAGTTTGGTCTTGATCAGTCTATTTATATTGGTCTTGATCAGTCTATTTATATTGGTCTAGATCGGTCTATTTAGTTTGGTCTATATTGGTCTATTTAGTTTGGTCTAGATCAGTCTTTATATTGGTCTAGATCGGTCTATTTAGTTTGGTCTAGATCGGTCTATTTAGTTTGGTCTAGATCAGTCTATTTAGATTGGTCTAGATCGGTCTATTTAGATTGGTCTAGATTGGTCTATCTAGTTTGGTCTAGATCGGTCTACTTAGATTGGTCTATTTAGTTTGGTCTATATTGGGTTTTGAGAGATTCGATCAGTCAACTCACTAGCTCCGCTGCCTCCTTGCTATTCCAAGACATGTTCCCGTTATGAAAATAGGAACATGCCCTCAGGCCAAGTGGCATCGATGAACGATCTACTCTTGGGATGGGCTTGTGTCTGCTGTGTACAGCATCGTCATCACCCAGCTCTACTCCTTTGTTTGCATGTGCCTTAACTCTGCATGTGCTGTTTTAGCACGCCACAAGCCCGTCTGCAGGAGCTGGCGCGCTAACACGCTAGACGCTGCACAGAACACAGGGGGGCAGCGCTTGTATAACCGCTGATTTACTGGGCTGCAGATCTCACGCTTAGTGGAGATTTGGCTGTGCTCTGCTTCGCTCCTTCCACTGTATTAACAAGCGGCTTTGCACGGAAACTAGGTTTACTCAACCTGCGATTGCTTATGTCAGGCGTCGGCGTTTGGGCTTTGATGGAGTGAGAGCCGTCAGAGAGCACGTTGTCCTTAAGTGAAATCCTGTCGAAACTTCAAGAGCTCTGGACTCCCTGTCATAAGCAACCACTGATGTGGTGCTGTACACGAGCAGGCTCATGTGTGGCTGATCGATCCTTTCGTGAATTCATCGAGGGCCCTCAGTAATCAGTCAGACAGTAAGAGACGGCTAGGACGCTTGAGAAACGTTGACAACAGCGCACACATCACAACAACAGAGCTCTTTCACACTACGGACCTCACAACACGTCACCTACTTTCTCGCTCTACGTGGCCTGCTGTCTACTCTCGCTGGTCCTAAATCTAACCCCATATCGAAGGGGAAACGTGGCCTTGTGTCGCAGGAGCTTCTTTGCCGATCTTAGAAACAGAAGCAGAGAGTCTCCAAAAGCTCTTTGATTAGCAGGAGAAATGAGCCGTTCGTGACACTAGCACGCAGGACGTCAGACTCCCACTAGTCATCAAAGAGCCTTCCCCGCCACACTCCAAAACAAATCTACACCCTTGAACCTTGTGAAACCCTCGTGGTCAAGTAGCCAACTTCAGACAACACGCGAAGGCCTGGTTAACACTAGCACACTAGCACACTAGCAGGCCAGTCCAACGCAAGTGTCCCTGCAGTGCAACATCCAGACTTTCTGGTGTTGACTCTGTTACCAAGGACACTGATTCTGTCAACACGACGTTCATAGTAAACATCTAGGAGTCTGGCTGTTCCTCATCAACCCTACGTAAACACTCACTGTCTGACACCTGACACTAACAGCCGTTCTCCTTTAGCAGCCAGCCTTCTCCATCCACCACAGGCATCATTAGCGCTTGGAAATGTTTATCTCATTTCGCTAGCGGTTTGCGTGCAATTAGCATCAAAGAGGGACTCGTGTCACTTGGTGCTTGGACAGAACAACATGCTTTGATGGATATAGTTGGAACTAGCCGTGTAGGGGTGTAGCTAGCTCTCTTTAGCAGTGTGCTCACCACGTAGGGGGTAAGGTGTTGCTAGCTCTCTTTAGCAGTGTGCTCGCCACGTAGGGGGGTAAGGTGTAGCTAGCTCTGTTTAACAGTGTAGGGGGGTAAGGTGTAGCTAGCTCTGTTTAACAGTGTAGGGGGGTAAGGTGTAGCTAGCTTTGTTTAACAGTGTAGGGGGGTAAGGTGTAGCTAGCTTTGTTTAACAATGTAGGGGGGTAAGGTGTAGCTAGCCCTCTTTAACAGTGTAGGGGGGTACGGTGTAGCTAGCTCTGTTTAACAGTGTGCTTGCTTCAGCTCAACAGAGAGAGAGGGGGGGGGGTTTATGTCCAGCATAGCCTGCAGGGAAAGCTCTTCTAATGGCTGTTTGTTTTTAGAGAGCAATTACACACTTAAGATGAGTGACAACCACTAGAGCCGCAGGAGCTTGGAGTGGGAGGGGAAGTGGGAGGGGAGCGGGAGGGGGAGGAGAGGGGAGGGGGGAGTGGGTGGAGTGGAGGGGGCCGAAAAAGTGAAGTTCACCTCAGTCAACTCCAAATGTTTACATGTGCTCTAATGTTCTGTCAGCCTAGACATGTTTGGTTGCTAGGCCGTGTCTGGGCCAGACTTGGTCGCGGACGCTGGATCATAATTTTCCGGTCTGGAGTTACAGTGTGTCAGGTTCTGCTGTGTGTCCCCTGTCAGCGCTGTGCGGCATGGCGGGGCTTCATGAATGGGGTCCGCTGTTACACTACCCAGCATGCCTAGCGGCAATCTACAGCAGCTGGACAAATGACATACAGCTCAGTGGTTCTTAGTATTAAAAACAAGAAGTTGTGTCAAGATGTGGTTTGTTAAAAACCTCATGAGGGAATTTTTAAATATATATATATTTAATTTTTTTAGGGCAGTTTGACTTTATTTGGATAGACGGTGAAGAGTTATAGGTAAATATAGGGAGAAGTTCTGAGCTGGATTCCAAACGAAGGAAAGGGAATGACCAATGACCACCACAATAATAAAGTTTGTCATGAACATGCTCACGTTGTGAAATCCCGTTTGTTGTCTCCTCCTTTTCAGGTCGTAAGAA
>BROE01000014.1:1547761-1582761 GCA_036571765.1 Plecoglossus altivelis
GGGAGGGGAGGGGGGAGTGGGTGGGTGGGGAGGGGGCGATAAAAGTGAAGTTCACCTCAGTCAACTCCAAATGTTTACATGTGCTCTAATGTTCTGTCAGCCTAGACATGTTTGGTTGCTAGGCCGTGTCTGGGCCAGACTTGGTCGCGGACGCTGGATCATAATTTTCCGGTCTGGAGTTACAGTGTGTCAGGTTCTGCTGTGTGTCCCCTGTCAGCGCTGTGCGGCATGGCGGGGCTTCATGAATGGGGTCCGCTGTTACACTACCCAGCATGCCTAGCGGCAATCTACAGCAGCTGGACAAATGACATACAGCTCAGTGGTTCTTAGTATTAAAAACAAGAAGTTGTGTCAAGATGTGGTTTGTTAAAAACCTCATGAGGGAATTTTTAAATATATATATATTTAATTTTTTTAGGGCAGTTTGACTTTATTTGGATAGACGGTGAAGAGTTATAGGTAAATATAGGGAGAAGTTCTGAGCTGGATTCCAAACGAAGGAAAGGGAATGACCAATGACCACCACAATAATAAAGTTTGTCATGAACATGCTCACGTTGTGAAATCCCGTTTGTTGTCTCCTCCTTTTCAGGTCGTAAGAAAAAAGAGAAGAAGAAAGAGCGGGAGTCTGGTGGCAGGAAGGAGGGGGGGCAAAGCGGGAGGGAGGGGGCACAAAGCGGGAGGGAGGGGGCAAGAGGAGGGGGCAAGAAGAGGAAGGGGCAACAGCGGGTTACCACGACGCCCAGCCTCACCACCAGACCCGGGCCTGTCACCTAGCCGGTCGCGGGGGGTACGGGGAAGGGGGGGGAGGGGGGCAGGGGGGGACACGTAGAGACTAAACCCCCCCTGCGGCGGCCAGCGCTGGACACAGTCAGGCTGAGGAAGGAGGAGGGGTGATGCTGCTATGCATTCTGGGAGATGCTCTGAGAGAACTGGAGGATTGCTGCAATAAACGACAAAACGGAACTGCACGAGGAGAACGGGAGGATGGAGGAAGACGCCTGAACGGCTGGACGTGTGGGGGGGCCACCCCAAGGGGGCCACCCCAAGGGGTCTGACGGTCTACCAGGGGGGACCCAGGGGGGCCAACAGGTAGCAGGTCGACTGGTCTGGGTTCGACCTGCGCATGAACTCTGACCCTGGGTGTCACCAAAGAGGATAGATTCAAGATGAGGGGGGATTGCGTAATACGATGGTGCCCCTGGTCATGTGACATCCTGTTGAAATCCATTCGATCCTGGTTTGTGCACCCTGGTGTCTGTGAGAGACAGCAGAAGTATTCTGGGTGTGACGCTTGTGATGTAGAGAAGATAAACTATAGGAAGATTTTGTACTCTCTATTTCTGTTCTATGATGGATCTCTAGAAAGGCACTGGAACTAATGGTTGTGGTTGTAATTAAAAGTAAGAGTCTTCTAAAAAAAAAACTTTAAAAAAACAATGTTTTTGTTCGTAGAAAAACGATTCCAGAACGAAATCCAGAAAAGTTGTGGAGAGGGATTTGCTGGAGCTAAAGCTGTAAGTTCTGACCTGATGTTCAACTAATGGTACCCAGTAGATAGAGCTTCACTGTTTCAAATGAAATACAGTTGTTTTCTTACAGACAACGTTGTTCTTCCCAGACAACTAGGAATGAAGCGTCCGTCTGTCATATCTGTAATTCCTACATTCTGATCACATATATGACTGTATTTGCGTGTGCGTGTGTGTGTGTGCGTGTCTGTATCGTACAGGTTTCTGCATGGAAAGCTTGATGTTGATCTTGTAAGCTCACATTCAGTTTGACTTCACAGATTGAAATAGGAATAACATGAGCGTAGCGAGTTTGAGATGAGAATAAGATGAGTTTGGGACTTTGAGAGGAACATTCGCAGATTCCGCAATAAGAGCACCGTGATACGTAGATTCAGCAAAGCAATAATCCTTAAACCTGTCATTATGTCAACGAAATACAACTGCTCAATAACTGTTTGCTACAGGGTCTGAAATATTGCACACTTCCTGTTTTGTAAAACACAACTTTATCGATCTAGATTAGAAAAATCTATGTCAGTCATTTATACCAATACTGCTGCGTCTGGTTTCGGCTAGATGACCTCGTCTCCTAACTGTTTGGTTCTGCACACAAGCCTTTCTGAAGCAGATATTGTCACATGCTAATTTCACACAACATATTATCCTTGAGAGAAGGTATACACAACATATGCATTCATATTGTGGATTGTGATCCTCAACTGATCATCATCGTTCATAATGATTATTAGTATCAGATTGTATTACTTCTGTGAAAGCTGAAATAAAATTCTGATGAAAAGAAAACATTCAGCAGCTCCTGTTTATTATCTTAAGATGCTCATTTGGATTGTCGTTCCCTTTGAAATCCTTCTTTCTGTGATTGCTGTGTGAGCATCCACAGAGACTATACTGCAACTGTATAATTCTAACCAAAGCATCCCTTCCTCCAAGTCAGTCTGGAATTACAGCACCGTGTGGGTGCGTGTGTGTGGGTGTGTGTGTGTGTGTGGGTGCCCACCCTCTTCTCCTCTCCCCTACCCCTCCCATCTCCCCCTCTTCTCCCCCCCCTACCCGTGGGTGCGTATGGGTGTGTATGGGTGCGTGTGGGTGGGTGCGTGTGGGTGTGTGTGTGGGAGCGTGTGTGAAGTGGTTGTGGGGTCGTGGTTGAAGGAAGTGGTTGTGAACATATATCACTGCGAAGGCCCCAAAACAGCAGACACAGAAATAAAAGCATGTGACGTGTCACAGTATGTGGGAGGAGCCTATATGCACGTGTCACAGTGTATGGGAGGAGCCTATATGCACGTGTCACAGTGTGTGGGAGGAGCCTATATGCACCTAGCTGTAAAACACAAACAGATTTTTCTCATTACTGATGGGAGGGCAAGGCATGGTACAGCAGACTGTAAATAACACCTTTCCTCTTCCTAGCAATAAATTCTTACATGGAGCTCTCCCTCTCTCCCTCTCCCTCTCCTCCTCTCCCTCTCTCCCTCTCCTCCTCTCCCTCTCTCCCTCTCTTCTCTTCACCCCTACCACTCCCATCTCCCTCTCTCCCTCTCACTCTCTCCCTCTCCTCCTCTCCCTCTCTTCTCTACCCCTCCCATCTCCCTCTCTTTCCTCCCTCTCCTCTCCCTTCTCTCCTCACCCTACCACTCCATCTCCCTCTCCCTCTCCCTCTCTTCTCTCATACCCTCCCTTCTCCTCTCTTCCCACCCCTCCCCCCTCTCTCCTCTCACCCTCTTCTCCTCACCCCACCCCTCCATCTCCCTCCTTCTACTCTCTACCTCCATTCTCCCTCTTCTCCTCTCCTCTCTTCCTCTCCCCTACCCCTCCCATCTCCCTCTCTCCCCTACCCTCTCTCCTCTCACCCTCTTCTCCTCACCCCTCCCATCTCCCTCTCTTCTCCTCTCCCTTACCCCTCCCATCTCCCCCTCTTCTCCTCTCCCTCTCTTCTCCTCTCCTCTACCCCTCCCATCTCCCTCTCTTCTCCTCTCACCCTCTTCTCCTCTCCCCTACCCCTCCCATCTCCCTCTCTTCTCCTCTCCCTACCCCTCCCATCTCCCTCTCATCCCCACCCCTCCTCTCTAATTACCTCTCAGCTTCTCTCCACCCCTCCCTTCCCTTCTCCAGGAGAGTTGATGTGAAGACTTAGATACTTTAGTATAAGGAGGTTACATGCTCTGGTTCTTCCAGGATCATAAACACTTGATGATCTCATTACTTTCGCTCAGGACTGTGAGAGAAAAACCTCGTCCAGAGGCTGTTGTCAATCTTGTTTAAGTCTGGCTTGGGTGGCCATATGGGTCCGGCTGGGTCTGGCTTGAGTCTGGCTTGGGTCTGGTCTGGTCTGGCCTGCGTCTGCCTAGGGTCTGGCCTGGGTCTGCCTGGGTCTGGCCTGGTCTGGCCTGGGTCTGCTTTGGGTCTGGCCTGGGTATTGTCAGGCCCTGGTTCTGGTAGGGCCTGGTCTACTCTGGGCTACACTAGCCTAGCCTGGCCTGGGTCTGGTGTAGCCTGGGACTAGTGTAGCCTGAGTCTAGGGTATCCTGGGTCTAGGGTATCCTGGGTCTAGGGTATCCTGGGTCTAGGGTAGCCTGGATCTGGTGTAGCCTGACCTGGGTCTGGTCTAGCCTGGCCTGGGTCTGGTGTATCCTGGGTCTAGGGTAGCCTGGGTCTGGTGTAGCCTGGGTCTGGTGTAGCCTGGGTATAGCCTGGCCTGGGTCTGGTCTAGCCTGGGTCTAGGGTAGCCTGGGTCTAGGGTAGTGTGGATCTGGTGTAGCCTGACCTGGGTCTGGTGAGGCCTGGCCTGGGTCTGGTCTAGCCTGACCTGGGTCTGGTGAGGCCTGGCCTGGGTCTGGTCTAGCCTGGCCTGGGTCTAGTGTAGCCTGGGTCTGGTCTAGCCTGACCGGGGTCTGGTGAGGCCTGTTCTCTGGGGAAATTGCTGGCTCCTCCCTCCACACTGCTTCCTCAGACACAGACTGGATACAAGTCTAACTGAGGTCTGAGCACCAAGCACTATCATCGCAAATTATCAACTACGGAACATTTCATCATTTAAAAGTTATGTTTGTGTGGGCTTTTTTTTACGGCGGTCTGAACTTCGGGTACCTCATAAGTAGTTACAGCCCTGGTCCTAATACATTCGTCAAAATATAGATGATTATGATTACCAAATCGTAAAAAATGCCAACGTCATCTACTTTATAGGATCCTAACTCAGTTGGTGTAAAGAACGGGAGTCTCTGGCACTTTCCCGGCTGAATTCCAACAACGTCCATTACACTTTTATGAGCGATTCCCCCGACCCGTCCTCTACTCTCTCGTTCCCTCTCCCTGGTACCCACAGGTCTGTCCCCCAGCCTCCCTGGTACCCGCAGGTCTGTCCTCCAGCCTCCCTGGTACCCACAGGTCTGTCCCCCAGCCTCCCTGGTACCCGCAGGTCTGTCCTCCAGCCTCCCTGTTACAGGTCTGTCCCCCAGCCTCCCTGGTACCTGCAGGTCTGTCCTCCAGCCTCCCTGGTACCCACAGGTCTGTCCCCCAGCCTCCCTGGTACCTGCAGGTCTGTCCCCCAGCCTCCCTGGTACCCACAGGTCTGTCCCCCAGCCTCCCTGGTACCCACAGGTCTGTCCCCCAGCCTCCCTGGTACCTGCAGGTCTGTCCTCCAGCCTCTCTGGTATGTCTGTTCTCCAGATTCCCTGTTACCTACCCTCCTGATGTTTTGAATTGGTGAACATCGGAAGCGTCTGCCATTACCCTTACCCCTCTGTTCATTACTCTAACCCCACTGTTCATTACCCTAACACCACAGTGCATTACCCTCACACCACAGTGCATTACCATAACCCACAGTGCATTACCCTAACACCACAGTGCATTACCCTCACACCACAGTGCATTACCCTAATGTCTCTGTTCATTACCCTAACCCCTCTGTTCATTACCCTAACACCACAGTGCATTACCCTAACACCACAGTGCATTACCCTCACACCACAGTGCATTACCCTAACACCACAGTGCATTACCCTAACACCACAGTGCATTACCCTTACACCACAGTGCATTACCCTAACACCACAGTGCATTACCATAACCCACAGTGCATTACCATAACCCACAGTGCATTACCCTCACACCACAGTGCATTACCATAACCCACAGTGCATTACCCTAATGTCTCTGTTCATTACCCTAACCCCTCTGTTCATTACCCTAACACCACAATGCATTACCCTCACACCACAGTGCATTACCATAACCCTCAGTGCATTACCCTAATGTCTCTGTTCATTATCCTAACTCACAATGCATTTTTTAATCAGTGTGCTCAGAATCTAGATGATGCCCAAACAGACCTGAATATGCAGGGTGAACATGAAGGTTTTCATCTGAACGTCTTAACCAAGTCTGAGAGCCTGTGGTTAGGAGCGGACAGGGAGATTCAGAGGGTGTTTTCATGACTTCGCTTCTGCTGCCCCCTACTGGTTGCTATGATTGAGTTTGTATGTATTTTATATAACATAATTCCTTATTGCACATACAGCCCTGTCTCCTAGAGGCAGCAGTGGATTGATCTGGTGAAAGGCAGAAGCTGGACATTAGGTTATGTATGAGCAGTACATTTATTCCAAATACTGGACTCCTTACATTAGTTGGTTGGAAGTTCCCCAGTAACATGGAATGTGTGGCCTATAGCAGCATGTGAACATAATCCATTATGGTTATCTATGTATTTGGTTTGAGAGTGTGTTTATACTGTATCTTTAAACATCAAAGTAAGATGCCTCTATTTGACATGCATGCAAGATAAGGCACGTACATATCAAGGAGTTACTTGACATGGCAGGAGGTTGGTTCAAGATAAGCGAAAATATTTCAGAAAAAAAGCTTTGATTAGTGTATTTTGTAGCTTCACACTGGGCAAGAGTTGCCTCTCTGTACTAGACTACATTTCACTGACGGGTGTTCAGTGTAGATAAACTTCAGTTAATGTAGAGTAACTGGTAACATAGCTTTCCAGGTAGCTAGCCCAACACTAATAACACGTCAATGTGTTCATACCATCATTGTGCTAGCCTTCAAGCAATCACAGTTAGTTAGCCGTTGGTCAGGTTTTTAAAAACCTTCTGCACGTGTGTGAAGTGTGACAGCAGCTCCCAGTTCCTCCTCCTAATTGGCTGCAGGTCTCCCCAGGTACCGGCTCTGACTGTCTGACAGCTGCTCCCAACAGTCTCATCCTGCCCCCTCCTCCTCCTTCTCCTCCTCCTCCTCCTCCTCCTGTGTGCTTCAGGAGACACCAACACGGACACTTCTTGGGAAATGCTGCATGGTCCCCTGGGTGGCAGGAAATCAATACAAGGAAGTTCAAGCTAGTCAGCTTGTGCTGAGTCCCCCTAACTGCTCTCATCCCCTGTAGGTTAGAGTCCCCATCCTCCTTCTCTCCCCTCCCTCCTTTCTCCCCTCCCTCTCTTCCCTCCCTCCTCTCTCCCCTCCCTCTCTTCCCTCCCTCCTCTCTCCCCTCCCTCTCTCACCTCCCTCCTCTCTCACCTCCCTCTCTCCCCTACCTCCTCTCTCACCTCCCTCTCTCCCCTCCCTCCTTTCTCACCTCCCTCTCTTCCCTCCCTTTCTCCCCTCCCTCCTCTCTCACTTCTCTCTCTTCCCGACCTCCTCTCTTCCCTCCCTCTTTTCTGCCCTCCCTCCTCTCTCTCTCACCTCCCTTTCTTCCCTTCCTCTCTCCCCTCCCTCTCTTCCCTCCCTTTCTCCCCTCCCTCCTCTCTCCCTCCTCTCTCCCTCTCTCTTCCATCAATGTAGAAGGGGGGAAGGATAGAAACAGTGTTGTGAGAGTAGCAGAGATTATGAGACGCCAGCTGATGTGGTTCAGAGGGTTAGAGTTTGCTTCGCTCTCTCCCCTCCCTTCTTCGACCTCTTCCCAGGTCAGAAGTCAAAGGAGGCTGCACAAACTCTCCCTCTCAGACGCTCACTTCATCGTCCGTCATGGATGACAGTTGACTGGCCGGTCTGCAGGGAAGAGGCGGGGCCAAAAAGGGCCGGTACGTACCGACCTCCAGCCCCTCCTCCTGCCCCCTTTCCGCCCCCTGGCCCGGGGACGGCGGCGTGGTTTCGGAAAACGTCCGGCAAGCGTCGGTCTGGGCTCCTGATTGGCCGTCTCCCTGCAGGGGGCCGTACAGCACCGTGTCCTCAATGCAGGCGTACACGTGAGCCTCGTCATCTTCAGGGGATTTGGGGTTGCTGTGGAGACCAGGCAGGAAGCTGGCTCCATTCGGGTTGTAGATAGACACCCTGGGTGGACGCTGCTGCTTCCTCTTCCTGCCAGACAGGAAGTGACGCGACAACATGAACCCTGCTCACCGCTGCTGATGCTAGAAAAAGCTGTAGTGTCCTGACGGTGTCTGTCTCACCTCCTCACCAAGCAGACTACAGTCAGAACGGTCACCGTGACGACCAGCAGAGCCCCTGCCACGCCCAGGATGGTCGTCAGGAGCTGGACTGAGGAGCATTGACAGACACATACACATTCACACATTTGCACACACCACAAACACACACACATCCCACACAGAATACACACACACACACACACACAGAATATACACAGACATTCACACAAACACACACACACACACACACATCACTGAGCCAGATAAAGAAATCATGTAATCTCTAGGAACACAGCTTGCATGACTGTATGATGTCGATGAAAAGTCTCCCTCCCTCTCGCTGTCCCTCCTCCTTCATCCTTTCTTTACATCTCTCCCTCAAATTTAACACATTATTCCTTTTTATCTAAAAGAATTGACAAATAAATTACTCCACTTCCTCTCCTATATCTCCTACCCTCTCCCCACCCCCCCTCCTCCAACCCCCTCATCTCCCTTCCACCTCCCCCCACACCACCCCTTCTCCCTCACCCTCTCCCACCATCTCTCCCACCATCTCTCCCACCATCTCTCCCACCATCTCTCCCACCATCTCTCCCACCATCTCTCCCTCCCTCCCTTCTCCCCCCTCCTCTCCCCCACCCTCTCCCGCCACCGAGCGACACGGCCAAAACAACGCCAACCCCGAAACCCACCCCATGCACCGCACCCCTCTCCCCAATCCCCCCCTCAAGGCGCGCCCCTCTCCCTCCCACCCCCTCTTCCCCACCCCCCCCCCTCATCTCCCCCGCCCACTCTCCCCACCCCGTCTTTCCCACCTCCTCTTTCCCCACCCCCTCTCCCCACCCCTCTCCCCCACCCCTCTCCCCCACCCCTCTTCCCCACCCCTCTCCCAACCCGCTCTCCCTCTCCCCCTCTCCCCACCCCTCTTCCCCCTCCTCCTTCTCCCCCCCCTCCTCCCCCGCGCCCTCTCCCTCACCCCCTTCCCCCGCCCCTCTCCCCACCCCCTTTCCCCGCCCCTCTCCCCCGCCCTCTCCCCTGCCCCCTCCTCCCCCGCCCCCTCTCCCCACCCTCCCCCCACCCCTCTTTCCCCTCTCCCTCCTCCTCACCCTCACTCAGGGTGATCACTGTGACAGCCCTGAAGACGCCGGTCTCTGGGTAACAGTTGGACATGTTGAGGTAGAAGCTGCGAGCGACTGAGACTGATCTGCTGGCTTTCTCGTCCTCGCGACGGCTGTACGTCTCCTCCAGAGATCCCAGGAGCTGCACCTGGATGTTGGTGTGCAGCCGACTGCACTTAGGCTGGGACACGTCCAGGAATGTCACCACGCCGGCCAACTTGGGGGGGACGGACACGACCCAGGAGACCATGGCGTTGGACTTCATCCCTGCCAGCCCACCGGGGGTGGACAGGAAGAGGGGCTTGGTGGTGATCGGAGACACGGTCAAAATGTAGCGTTCTGTGTTGGGGGTCAAAATCACATTTATAACTGTACTTAAAGTATACTGACCTGGCATTAGTACAAACATACGTCAATTTAAGTTTGTGTAGGTATGTGAATGTACAACATCAGTACGTCTGTAGTACTTCCTGACCTGTGTGTGGGCTGATAGAAATAAAATAATAATGGATGTATGCCCATCAAGGTATCTTTCAATCATTTAGTGCATATTAACTTGATTCAAGAGTATTCCTCTCCTGCCAGTGCTGAAGGTCTAGACCAGTGATTCTTAACCTGGGTTCGATCGAACCCCAGGGGTTCGTTGAGTCAGTCTCAGGGGTTCGGTGGAGGTCGAGACATATACCTGACTCATATGATTATATGACTTTGAAAAAATCATATTTCAGTTTTCCAATTAAGAAGGGTTCGGTGAATGTGCATATGAAACTGGTCGGGTTCGGTACCTCCAACAAGGTTAAGAACCACTGATCTAGACTGTCCACTGTGACTCTTGTAAACATTTTTAAAAATCTGGTTGTTACCAGAGATCCTCTGGATGAACGTGATGTTGATCCCGGGGTCAGAGGTCGCCCGTAGATCCCTCCCCTCTAGAGCATTGGCTGTGATGGTCACGTTGGCGTGCACCTGCACCTTACCGACCGCCCCCTGGGGGCAGAAGTGGCCTATGGGGGTCCCGTCTCCCTCGGCAACTGTGAGCATGACGTTGCCATGGCATTGACGGAGGTCTCCTGGGTGTAGCTGCGTCAGCCCTTCACCTGGGAGCAGCTCTATGGCAGCGTGGCGAGGGGGGCGGAGCAACCAGGTGACACGGTACAGCGGGGTGGGCAGGCATGATGGAACAGGGGGAACCGTCAATGACACCGGTGGACAATCTTTCAGAACGCTGCAGTCTGGAAAATGAATGGTAAACATGGGGATGGGTACAGATCAGTGGTAGAACATGGGGATGGGTACAGATCAGTGGTAGAACATGGGGATGGGTACAGATCAGTGGTAGAACATGGGGATGGGCACAGCCCAGTGGTAGAACATGGGGATGGGTACAGCTCAGTGGTAGAACATAGGGATGGGTACAGCTCAGTGGTAGAACATGGGGATGGGCACAGCCCAGTGGTAGAACATGGGGATGGGTACAGCTCAGTGGTAGAACATGGGGATGGGTACAGCTCAGTGGTACAACATGGGGATGGGTATAGTGGTAGAGCGTTTAACTGCAGATTGCGAGGTAGCAAGTTCAAAATCTGCTGTAGTGGTTACCTGTGATGAGAGAGTAATGGAGGTTGTGTTTACCTATAAGCTTGCTGGCTGTGAGCAGGAGGTGGTGAGGGAGGCAGGACTGGAAGGCCAGCACAGAGACGCTGCCAGACATAGTTGTGGCCTCCTGCAGGAGGTCAGAGTTCAGCCTCAGCTCACAATTAGGACTGGCCTGCTGTGTCTTCTCTATGCGGAGAGAGAGGCCTGGCTGAGTCCTCAGGTCCACCCTGCACAGTTCTGCACAGAGGAACAGGAGAATAAGGGTGCTACTGCCACCAAGGGGGGGCGGGGGGGACATGCTGCCGGGCCCCCTGACTGGGGCCCCCCGACAGGGGCCCCCCTCCCAAGCCACATATGATCTGGAACTATTTTCTTGTTTTGTTACTAAAAAAAGTTAACTGTACTGGTTTTAGGATATGCACAGCATATAGTTAGTCACGTTAATTGTAAATAAAGAAATTAAAGTCTAACAGTATGTGATTCTATAACTAGCCTTAACACAACAACAGCATCAAAGAGTTCCTGAATGTCAGGCCTGGGCACTCTTATGAAAGGCGGGGGACAACACAGTGCCTGTTCCTGACCTGCAGAGCTCCCCCTGCTGGTGGTCACCAAGAGGTGCAGGGACAGTCCAGGGTGCATCAGGTCCACTTCACAATTCCTCAGGGTCAGGGAGAAGGAGGCTGGCAGCCTGGCAGGCTGGGGGTCCCCGAGGCCCAGGATCAGGGCCCCAGAGCCGCTGCGCTGGTACCCCACTCCCGCCTCCTTCTTTAGGCAGCGCGGCCGTGTCACTTCCAGGAAGTTGACAGAGCTGCTGTGTTTGGGCTGGGCCGCGAAACGCCACTCCATCAGGTCGTCGTCAGGGAAACCGTTGGGGTAATTCGGGGAGAACAGCTCTGTGGACGAGGTCCCCGCGGGAGCGGTTACCGTGACGACGGCGAGGGCTGCCAGGGGAAATGGATAAAGGTGTTAGAGAGTGTGTGTGTGAGTGTGTGTGTATCTGTACACACCATTGATGATCACCAACACAACAGCCCCAGGACTAAGAACAACCTCTCACCTAGACCTATTTTTGTTGCCTTTTTTATAACTTCATTTGCTGTTGGAGAGAGACAGGAAAACCAAGCGAGAGAGTCTGAGGTCGAAGACAAACGGACCCCTACGTTTGCCATCAGTCTTAAACCGTACGCGCTCGCACCCAGGAAGCTAGCGAACCCCCCTGACTCACGCTCGCACACAGGAAGCTAGCGAACCCCCCTGACTCCCGCTCGCACCCAGGAAGCTAGCGAACCCCCCTGACTCACGCTCGCACACAGGAAGCTAGCGAACCCCCCTGACTCGCGCTCGACCCAGGAAGCTAGCGAACCCCCCTGACTCACGCTCGACCCAGGAAGCTAGCGAACCCCCCTGACTCCCGCTCGCACCCAGGAAGCTAGCGAACCCCCCTGACTCCCGCTCGCACCCAGGAAGCTAGCGAACCCCCCTGACTCACGCTCGACCCAGGAAGCTAGCGAACCCCCCTGACTCGCGCTCGACCCAGGAAGCTAGCGAACCCCCCTGACTCACGCTCGCACCCAGGAAGCTAGCGAACCCCCCTGACTCACGCTCGACCCAGGAAGCTAGCGAACCCCCCTGACTCACGCTCGCACCCAGGAAGCTAGCGAACCCCCCTGACTCACGCTCGCACCCAGGAAGCTAGCGAACCCCCCTGACTCACGCTCGACCCAGGAAGCTAGCGAACCCCCCTGACTCACGCTCGCACCCAGGAAGCTAGCGAACCCCCCTAACTCACATTTAATGTCCTCTCCGACAGCCGCAGGGAAAACCCCTGACTGCAGCTCGCCCCCTGCTGGGACCTCCAGGAACAGCCGGCCCAGACGCAGAAGCTGGACCCCACTGACGGAGCCTCCACGGCAGTATGTTCCCAGAGCCACCAGCCCTGTGCTCTGGAAGGCCTGGAGGGTGTAGGTGTGCTGGTCGGGACAAGCCTGCGCAGGATGGATCTGGGTCAGCCCCATGGGAGGAAAGTCCAGGCGGATGGCCTGGGGTCCAGAGGCCCTCAGGGTCCAGGAGAAGGTCCGGGAGAAACTCTGCAGAGGCTGGCTGCCTGAGTCTGTCTGTCTGACATCCTCACTGCAGGAGCTGGAGGTACACACTGGGGGAGGGGAGGAAGGGGAGGGGAGGAGGGTGAGAGGAGGGAGAGGAAGGGGAGGGGAGGAAAGGGGGCAGGGAGGGGAGGGGAAGGTTCGAAGGTGAGGGCAGGGGAGGGAGGGAGGGAGGAGGGAGGGGAGGAGGGAGGGGAGGAAGGGAAGGACCTGAGCGGTCAGCAGAGGGCGAGGAAGAGGGGATTGATCAGAGAGAGGAGGAAGAAGGGAGGGAGACGGGAACGGGAGGGGGGGAAAAGGCTGAAAAGGGGAAAAAGTGGCGCAGAGTAACGGTGAGTGGAGGAGAGAGGAAAAGAGGGATTGGAGGCAGAGAAGGAGAGCAGGCGTAGAGACGCCAAGAGAAAAGGAAGTCTGGGATTATTAACCAGCAGGCTGTGGTTTAACCAGCAGGTTATGGTTTAACCAGCAGGTTATGGTTTAACCAGCAGGCTGTTAACCAGCAGCCTGTTAACCAGCAGCCTGTTAACCAGCAGGTTGTGGTTTAACCAGCAGACTGTTAACCAGCAGACTGTTAACCAGCAGGCTGTTAACCAGCAGGCTGTGGGTTAACCAGCAGGTTGTGGTTTAACCAGCAGGCTTTGGTTTAACCAGTAGGCTGTGGTTTAACCAGCAGGTTATGGTTTAACCAGCAGGCTTTGGTTTAACCAGCAGGCTGTGGTTTAACCAGCAGGCTGTGGGTTAACAGCCTCCGCTGATGAGCTGCTCTGTAATTAGCAGTTACTCCAATAACACCAATACAAAGGATCTGTCCTGCTTCCAGAATGGGCCTAGCTGTCATCAGTACAGACTGTCCAGTGGTACAGCACCGCTGTAGCTGGTATCATGATGCCCAACCTGCTACACAGTTCCTAGCATGTTGACAGGACATCTTGCCATCTTGCCACAGGACTCCCAGTTGAGAAAGATCTTACATTACCTTTTGATATGAGAGACCTCTCCCAACTGTCACTGGGAGATGACATTTAGCAGGGTATCATTCTCTCCAAGGTCAAATAAAGCACATAGACAGTCGAGCAGAAGAGGGTTATGGTTAACCCTTAGATCAAGGATTACAAATTAAAACATTATTTCAGGATTCAGACACAACAAACAATCTGTATTTACTAGCCACATCGCTAAGTACCCACATCTCAGTGGCCTGGCTCTAGGACAAAAGAGTATCGCAGTACAACATGAAGTGAAGAGACGTGTTGTCAAGTATGGTGACATACTCGAAATTCACCCTCTGCATTTAACCCATCCAAGTGCACACACAGCAGTGAGTAGTGGGCAACCGCACGCACACACAGTGAACATACACCTAGAGCAGTGGGCAGCTATTGCTCCAGCGCCCAGGAAGCAATTGGGGGTTTGGTGCCTTGCTCAAGGGCACCTCAGTCATGGTATCAAAGGCAGAGAGAGTGCTGTTTGTTCACAATCCCCACCTTCAACCAGACCATGTAGATGACAGAAAGTGATGAGTGTATGTTGAACGACACGCACATGGTACCTATATCTCTGCTGACACTGACGGTGAACAGGCCCTCAGGGTTGGAACAGGTGAACTCCACGGGCGTGGCCTCCGGGCCCCTCAGAACCACAGAAGAAGAACACGACCTCCTGAGACCTCCACCGGAGCACACTGCGCACTTTGACCCTGTTAACTCCTTCCGGCTGATGTTAAAGGTCACACCCCGGTCAGGGGTCAGGGTCACAGCAAAACCCTCTGGATCACATCAACCACAAGGTACAACCACGTCAGTTCCACTTTGGAGACCACCAGATGTTATCATAACATCTGTCATAACATCATGTCATCATAACAGTTAGAAATAACGTAGATACAAATGAAAGTTTCCCTGATTGCGTAACTCCCTCCCTCCCCCCAACCCGTCTCTGTTAATGGATGTTTGTACACTTAGTGGGAAGTATAGGGTCATTTCTCCTCCACTGTCAGCGTGTGTGTGTGGATGATGTTTGCGGAGGATGAGCGAGGATGAAGTGTGATGATGTCACATCTGCTGTCCTCTACCCGTCCTTGCGCCAGCACCACGTGTACATTTCCCTACATGACCCTTTAATCCATGTACAGTCCGGGAGGGATTTGAACCTGCAGCTTGTTCTCTAACCACTGAGCTGTCCTTACTTAACCCCTTTCAGCGTGCCTGTCTCTGCCTCCGGTTGACAACCTGTCGGTGAAACACCGTATAGAGCGATCGCTTCATCATGTGCTGTGTTTTGACGGGTAAACACAGCGCGCGATAAAGCACGGCCGTCACTATAGTCCGGGATGAAGACCACAACAGGCCAGGGTTTTGTCTTATTTTGTTGCAATGTTTCAAGACTATTTCTGACTATCATAAATGATTGTGATGTAATGTAACGAACAGGATGACCCAGAAACCAACTTTGACATAAGTCAGGCGTTATGTATTACGTTTGTTATCGTACTGAGTGGGAGCGAACAAATGCATTAGGGTATAATTAGTAATTAGTAAATAATTAAGATCCACGCAAATAATATTTCTAGCAACGTGTGTTATGCAAACGAGGCGGCCTTTATGGGGGCAAATTGATCTTTATCTTGGGTGCAAAGCTTTTTTATTGCATACAAAAATAATGTAACCTTTTTCCAAAGGCTGTAGAAATGTACTTGTTTTGCATGCATAACGTTTTAATCTCGATGACGTAAAACTTGTTTGCAACGATATTTAGGTTTCGTAAAATTCACAAAGCTTATTTTGTTTGTCGGTGTTTTGCAATGCAGATAGTGTTTGCACTCATCATAAACACACATGTGTACACACACTGTTAGATGTCGGTTGGAGACACACACACGACATTGGAAGTTAATCACAAAGGGGTAGCCTAATTCTTTCACGATTGAAACGTGTTCCAGGAGCTTGCTGGCTCTCTGTATAGACATCTGGCATGGGCCTGCTCTCTCGCTCGCTATTGCTGAGACGTCCTACTCCAAACCCGTTAAAACGGATTTGTCATTGTGTCATTGTACTCGCGAGTCCATGTAACGTTCTTAGCAAAAGGTTTAAACGGGTTCGGAATCTAATTCTTACATTATTCATTTTGCCAAGTTGTGGGTAATGCTCATAAACTTTTCGATATCGAATCAAGTGAAAGTCAATGGATAAAGGCCTTTGTCAAATCACGGTTTACCTGGTAACGCACGCTCCCTCGATCGTTTCACCTTACCTGATACAACGAAAACCGCGCCTGTAACTCCCAAAATCTGAAGAACCAAACCGATCTTTGACGAGGTCATACTTGACTTTTAATGGACAGATTTGTTCAAAATAGAGAAGTATTAGTTGACGTAAAGGCATTTAACTGCAATGTTGCCAAATGACGGACTCGCGGACATTTCCTGCCTCACGTCATAAATCGGTATAGTTAAGGCGTTGTCTCAGGTATACTTCTGCATGTATAACCGGATGTTTAAACTGGAGGTCTGAAATTGTTTCTACTGGACGTAAAAAATTTAATAAAAACAGAAAACAGTCCGTGGAGTATAAATAGAAACACTTACTTTAATTTAGTTTAATTCCCATAGAAATATATTTATACAAATGAGCTCTGAGCAAGAAAATTATCATATTAATCTGTTAATATTGAGGTTGATATCAGTTTGATACATCGTCAATATTGTGGTCCCAGGACTACAGTTTTAAAAATATCTAGTCTATATAATAAGATATACAGTTAGTAGGCCTATTGATTAGAATCAACACTAAATAACCTCTAGGCTACAGCCGATCACAGCACATTATAAACTTGAAGTGTCTGAGGTCTAAGCACTGCACATACCACATTATTCCCAGTATACAAGTACATTTTAAAATGATACAAACACTGCTTTAGAAAACGTAGCACTTGAGCCTAATCTATTGTGTAGGCTATCCCTTAGTGTTTGAGGGCCTAAATCGGTCAAGGTCTACTGAAACAGTTGAAGTTATAAATGTAAACAATTTTTTTTCCAATAACATGAGTGGAACAGTTGGCTACATCATTTCCTTTAAAGAGGCAGCTTGGTCTTACATTCCATGTTTGATTCGAGTTAGCTTTCTTATCTAGGTCGTCTCTGCTCCATCCCGTTAGGCAGAAACCCTGCTATGATAGGCACCGGCCAAATGAGAGCAGCAACGCTCCACACGATTATGACCAATGTCATGAAACAAGCCACCAGCGTGGACTCGATAGGTTTTCGGTTAAGCCTCCAACTTTTGTCGCCCTTCAACTCGTCCAGGCTGAAGTCGAGGCAGCAGAAAGTAACAGGGTCCCCCGTTTGCTGACCTCCCCTCGACCTGCCTTGACCGAATCGCCTGTACCGCGAGAGACCGCATCCAACGCACAGCCTCAGTTCCTGTTGCCCGCCGGTGACGCCGAGGTGTTCGATGACAACCGGCGATATTGCCCTGTTGAAAGCAGCGGTGAAAAATGCTCGGCCGTGGTTGTTAGTCGTGTAGACAAACACATCGCATTGGAAACCGAAACTGCTGTCCCACCGAACGACCAGCGAGGTCGGTAAAAGTCTGTGCACGCTGACATTGCACTGTGGCACCGGCTGCAACGACGATCCAGATGACGATTCGCTCTCCTCCACCGACCTCTTCGAGTACCGCACGTCCACTTCCAAGTTCGCCAGGAATCTGTTGGTTGAGTTGATGGGCGGGAGAAGGATGTCTTCGTCGCTCCAGCCGCCGCAGCGTTGGAGGAGACCCGCAACAGTGGTCAACGCCAACAGAAAAGTCCGAGATTGGTTCAGCATGACATAGGGTGCGATTCTCCTGCTCGCATGATGTTCCGTGGAGTACGATAAGCGACGGACGAGGCGTTTCCTTACAACGGTAAACGTCTGTCACCAGCGCGCAAGTAAACAAGCGTCGATCGTCTGTCGTTGCCGGAGAGAAAAGTTGAGGATGATTGCGCACGGTTGAACGTGGAAACGTCAATGTGTCCATCACACGCGAGTGCTCCCCCTCCCTAGACTGGGTTCTCTAAGTAACTGGATTTTTGCCAATCCGATCCCCGTTGAACTGGAGATAATATGCCACATGGAGAGAACAACGTTTATTGCATTGCCGAAACCTCACGCTCTGAGATTCAGGTGTGCGCGCTGACAGAGAGAGTATAGGATTACAGGCACGTGCACACTGTGCTCGACATACCGTAAACGGTCAAATTATCTTATTTAAAATAAACTATATATATATATATATATATTGTTCGTTGTTGCATTGGTTGGTAATTCATCCAAACTCCTGCGTATTAAAAGCAATCCCGTTAATTTGGCGTGGCTATAGAAACACTCCAAGTATCGATAAGATGTGAACAGCTGATTCTAACTGAATCATTCTCTTCCCAATGCATAAGTATGTTCAGCAGACTCGGTGTGTTTGTTCGCGTGGGTGGGAGGTTGGATTAGGTGTGTATTTCTTTGCGTGTGTGTGTGTGGAGAGAGAGAGAGAGAGAGAGAGAGAGAGAGAGAGAGAGAGAGAGAGAGAGAGAAACAGAGAGAGAGAGAGAAACAGAGAGAAAGACCGAGAGAGACAGACTGAGACAGAGACAGAGACAGAGAGACACAGGGAGAGGGAGAGAGATTAATGCGACACAAGCTTGTCTGTCCTGCTGTCTTTAGGTGAAAGGCCAGATCTGGGGTTTCATCTGCTAACGTTGAGTAAGCCTGCGCCCAAATGAATGCGTAAGCCAGTTCATTTACGCAAACTTTGGGAAATCTAAAAACCTAACTTCACGTGACGATGCGCGGTCCTCTACTTACACTGTGACCCATGCGTGCGCACAAAACTTAGAGAGAACGGAAACTGCGACTCCTATGGCAGAAGAAGCTCGAGACAAGCCTTCATGTTGATAGCATTGTGAGAGAGAAATCGCAATATAACCCCACTGGTGTTAAATATGGAGTTTCCTGGTGTACACAAAAAAACACATAAATGTCGATATCCCCTCAAAACATTTGTAATCGGAAATAAAATATGTATAGCCTAATCATCCACCACTTCTGGTTTGTTTTGAAATGCATTCTCATACATATTAAAATGAACACGTGGACATAGGTTTATACCAATGCTGCTGCTTCAGATAAAAGGTCGACGTGTTCACAAATCAGTTGCGCGTAAATGTCAATCTGATATTGGCCTCGTCATTGTTAATAACGATCAGTGCAATTATCTTACAGCACACATTAAAACGTGAAACCTGACCCTATCCATATCCATCTAGGGTTCGTCTTACATGTGCGCTTTCTTTCCTGTAAATTCCTGTAAAAGGAAAACCGGAGCGGGTAAAAGTCCGTCCTATTTTCTATGTTATATATTTTAGCGCACGCACTTTCCACGTTGTGTTCATACTCTTCGTTTTCACGTGATTCCTATGCAGATGCATGAGCCCCCGGACCTCTGGACGGCCTCAGGACATCTTCCCGGGTTGTACAGAACCCTCTTCAGTCCTCACGCAGAAATCAGACGACTGTAAAGCTCTTCTTGGGGAGCGGAGAGCACGTGTGTGGGATGAGCAGGTGTGTGAGATAAAAGCCTCGAGAGGGAGTAATCACGCGCTCTTCCTTTATGTTAATGGCTTGGCCTTAATGAGTTCCTCTTCAGGTTTGCCTGCTTTAAGATGGTTTAAGGTGCGCTGAAATACCTGCATCCGAAATGAGGCGCTTGCAAAGGTTGTTTGATTAAGGCCCCTGTCGTCCTTTTCCCGACCTTTGCGTTGGGAAAAGTAAAGTGTCAGTCCCAGTAAATTAGTTGCCTTCAGTTTTGTCATCTAGAAAAGTCCTTTTGAGGGTCTTCGTCTGAAGCACGCTCGATCATCTGCACGTGGAAAATCCTGATGCAGCTGCTTTCACTGCGCGCGACGCAGCTGCAGTCACGCGCGTTCGATTTTGTTTCCTCGCTCGAATAGACGTTTTCAATCTGGTAGTTGCAGTGCACCTGACATGTTTCGAGAGCCGTGTCGCCAAGCGCCAAGCGCCCACGCCACGTATCCTGTTCACAGGTTTTTGCATGCGCGTGATGGGGTTCCGTTTCTAATGAGCCCCCCGCGTGTGGCTCGCGGGCAAGGTCACATCCGTGCACGATCACAAAGACCACTGATGGAGCGCGGCCTCTCTTGACTGATTCGAAGGCATTCACAGGGTACAATATTGAATTAAGGAAATCACTTAATTACTTCAAAAGCGTACCCACTGTGGCTTATAGTTTTACAGTGCAATCTCGGATGTAAGCCTGTAGGCTAAGTACATATTTTTCTTGTGGTTAACAAAATCGTGATGTTCTATAAACAGACACTCCGTTTTATCTTTTCCCTCGAAAATCCTCCCCATCATTGTTCGTCCCCCTCCAGAGAGCGGAGTCAGTCGGCTTGCCAAGCCCAACGGGTCATTTATTTAGACGGGAAGAAAGGCATAGTAATAATTCATCATTGTGTCTTTCATCTTTGCTCGGGAATATGTATGACACTTGTATGAATTGTTTTCCTCCGTGCTGCTGAAACGGCTTAATTTGGCTCTAAGGACTGCCTCCCCGTGTTTGATATGAGTCGCAGCCGAAGCGAAAGACAGTGGCCGCATTTGCCCCCAATTTGCACCTGAAAGGGCCTCCCTATCCGTTGTTTCTGCAAACCAAGTCTACGAACTATGGGTTCTGCTCCTGAAATCCTGCATCTCTCAACTAAACTCACACGGACACACACGCATACTCCCACATACCACCCAAACCCTGGCCCTCTGCTCGAGACTATATTCGCGCCGGCGAAGAGAGAGAAAATGTAAATGGGTTTCTTGTTCATTAATTATGCTATAAAAATGTAAATTGCTTCAGCGCCAAAAATGCTAATGGGACAGAGATAAAAGCCTCTTGTGCCAAAAGAGAATGTATAAAAGATTCATTTTCTCAAAACGTATCTCTTACGCCGCTGCCCAGGAAGTAGAGTTGTTAGTGTCGTCTGGCTCGGCTCCACGCGCTCGCTGCAGTATCACCCATCTCTAACCTGACCTGTGCCTCACATTCGCTGCTCCATTAGCTGCTGAATATTGGTCAGATCTTCCCTCCTACCCTCCTTCGAGTCAGAAGATCTGGTCACATCCTACCTCGCTTCAGCGCCGCCTTCCGACCCTGCCCTCATTGCCACGGTAACCAACTTGACCCTTTATACCGCTCACTTAAATCGAGACGCGTTTTTTTTTGTTTGTTGAAAGACCCAGAGAGATTCATAAGTAAAGCGCACTAATCCTATCCTCGGAGACACTTCTAAGAGCGGCTGCCGTAGACAGGGTGCTCTCCTACTCCGCCCATCCCCCAATCTTAAAAGGCATTTGACCCCCCCACTCCCACCCCCCCACCCTCCCTCCTGCCCCTGACTGTTGAGGGATCGGTGGGACAGACGAGAGGTGGGCTAATTAGTCTCGTTAATTACCGAGGAGCCCTGGTAACAACCGCCTGAGGAGGAGGAGGGGGGGGGGGTTGTCAGGAAATGACGTCTTCTCTCACAGGAACACTTTTACTTTATAATAAGCCCTGATCAGTCTCTCAAACTGGAGTTGAAAAGCAATTGAATCGAACTCATGGAATGGTTGAATCTTCAATCTTCAACTACCTTGTGAAAAATAAAGATTTGGCGATCAACGAGTCGCTCGTATGTCGTGAGCCCCCCCCCCCCCCCCCCCACCACCACACACACAGACACACACACAAGACTGAACATCAGGTGGAAAGAGTCCGGGTTAAACCACTCCTTTGTGAAGAGGAGTGCTTAGAGACAAGTAGCAGGATAATGAGCAGGGAAATCACCACTCAATAACACTCACATCTTCTGTCTTCCTGTGGGCGTCAGACTCACTGGATACTCTTCCTCGGCTGCCGTGGTCTCCGGTCTGCTCGTCTCCCTAGAGAGACCAGCTCGGAGCAGGCAGTCTCTGACACGCTTGCTGTCTGCAACCCCCCCCCTCCCCCCATCCTCCCCCCATCCTCCCCCTCTTGTGAGCGAGGCCAGGGGCGTGCTGAGAGCTGCAGAACAGTCACACCACAGCTACCTGGTCCTGGGCGAATGTGAGATTGCTTCTAGTCGTCACTGCTGATTTCCATCTGACGTGAACGTGAATCACAGTCTGGTCCCTGAAAGGTCATTGTGGACAGGTGGAGACAAGCCACCCCTCTCCTCTCCTATCCTCTCCTCTCCTACCCTCTTTTCTCCTCCCCTCCCCTCCCCTCCCCTTTCCTCTCCTCTACTCTCCTTCCCTCCTCTCCTCCTCCCCTCTTCATCTCCTCCCCTCTCCTCTCCTCCCCTCCTCCCTTTCTCTCCTTTCCTCCCCTCCTCCCCTTCTCTCCTTTCCTCCCCTCTCCTTTCCGCTCATTTTCTTTCCTTTTTTCCCCTCTCCTCTCACCCCTACCCACTCCTCTCTTCTATCCCCTTTCCCCTCCTCCTGCATCTCCCTCGCTCCTCCCCTTTTTTGTCCTCCTCTCATCCTCTCATCCTCCCCCCTTCCCTCTCCTCTTATCCTCCCTCCTCCCCTTCCCTTCCCTCTTATCCTCCCTCCTCCACACTGAAAAGCTCTGGACAGTCCAGTCGTTTGTCATCTTCTTCTGAGCTAGAGGAATGCAATATCTCCTCTGAAACAGAGCAGAAGAGAGGGATCACCTGTGGGCTGTTTATCATAGAGGGAGGAGGGGAGGGGAGGGGAGGGAGGGCGAGAGGAGGAGGGGAGGGGGAGGGATGAGGGAGGAGGGAGGGAGGGGAGAGGAGAGGAGGGAGGAGGAGGGAGAGGAGGTGAAGAAAGTAGAGGGAAGAGGAGGGGAGAGGAGGAAAGGGGATGCGAGGGGAGAGGAGAGAGGAGGAGGAAAGGGAGGGGAGAGGAGGAGTGAAGAAGAGTTAAGAGGGGAGGGAGGGAGGGAGAGGAGGGAGGGGGAAGGGATCGAGAGAGGAGAAGAGGGAGGGAGAGGAGGGGAAGGAGGAAAAAAGAAAGGATGAGAAGAAACGGAAAGGGGAGGCGAGGGGAGAGGAGGGGAGGTGAGGAGAGTAGAGGGGAGAATAGGGGAGGGGAGAGGAGGGGAGGAAAGGAAAGGGGAGGCGAGGGGAGAGGAGGGGAGGTGAAGAGAGCAGAGGAGGGGGTGGATGTAACGACAGCTTGCATAAGAGATTACTGTAGTTAGAAACCAGCAGAGTACTGTCAGAGCACAGGAATTCCTGGGCAACTACAGCAGATAGACATGCTATTGTTCAGTGTGTCTCCCATTATACGACCGCACAGGGAGGCTGTGTGAGGGAGGGTGCGATGGAGAGAGGGCAAGGACGAGAAATCTCAAGAGATATGATGGAGGAGGAGAGAGACAGCTGGATTCCCTCTCATGAGACAGGCTTAGTCATGGTGCCGTGATACAGAAGCGTTGTATAGAATACGACAATACACACTACTTAGATTATGATCACAACCGCTCATTACACCAACGCTCTCAGCCTCAGCTGGGCACGTTTCAAAACAAACCAAAGTCAGACGAAGTGGCTCAGCTGTTCAAAATAACCTGGAGCACGTGAACTCTGACCCCAGACCGCCTGGGAAACAGCCCAGCCTGTCCACAGAGATGCACTTCACTTCCTGCAAGCGGAACATTATTGTTCATTAACATGAAAGCACATCAATAAAAGATCGACCACCGGATTACTGACCCCCAGATTAACCCGGTGTCTCTCTTTCTGGAAGACAGAACACATCCGACTTCCTGTGGACCTGAGGGCATCTTAATAATTCAGTCTGTTAGACAACTCAATATTCGGCCATCTGTTTAGTACGGCTGTAACTAAGCATGGAGCTGTGGTACCTCGGGAGTGGGTTTTGGGGTCTCCTGTAGGGAATATTTAACAGGGCGTTTGCATGCGTGGATGCCACGCTCTGCAGCATTCTGCTGGTAGCCAATCTCTGAGTGGGAGGTGGTAACGGTGGAAGCGACGTGCAGCTAGCAAGCTTGCTAGTTACGTCTGTAGCTATTAGTGTCCTTGTTTGCATTATCTGTCTTACAAAAACCCCATGAAAGAGTGGTGATGGCTGAGGTGATCCGAGCCATCTGCTGCATTTTACAAAGTTGTTAGAATCTTGTTAAACATACAAAAGTCCAGAATGCATATGTGAAATCCCCATTAGTGTGTCGGTTAGGGTGGGGGGTCCTGCAAATCAGACATCATCCAACTCCTGCTCATGGTAACCTGGATGATGACCCCATGCTAACCAAGGTGATGACCGCACGGTAACCAAAGTGATGACCCCACGGTAACCAAGGTGATGACCCCATGCTAACCAAGGTGATGACCCCACGGTAACCAAGGTGATGAGTATATGCTAACCAAGGTGATGACCACACGGTAACCAAGGTGATGACCCCACGGTAACCCAGGTGATGACCCCACAGTTACCAAGGTGATGACCCTACGGTAACCAAGGTGATGACCCCACGGTTACCAAGGTGATGACCCTTTGGTAGCTGCAGACCCAAAGCCGTGTCTGAGATGTTTACGTCCTGTTCCTCTCTTCTTCTCTCTCATTCTTTTGAGTGACGACAGGAGAGAGAGGAGCTCTCCCCTTCCCCTCCCTCCCTTCCCCTTATCCCATGCACACTGACATACTGTTCTCAACCAGATACTACACCAGAGTTGTGCAGACCTGTGTGATGTGTATTTCACTGCACAGCAGTTCTATTCTGCTGTATTACATTGTACATCACTAAACACATCATGGGTCAGAGTTATGCTGGTCATTTGAATTTCTGTCTCATTTCTCTGTATTGCTCTTTTCACAAAGTCGATCGCTGTTTTATTTTCTTCGATAATAATGTAGCCTGTGAATGCGGATGCGAACCTTTCATCTGCTGCTTTACCGCCGAGCTAAAGTCTACTTCTGCCCTCATCGCATGAACGTTGAAGGCTGAAGTCTGAGCGCTGTAAGTGATCTAACCTGTGTTCATCTGACTCCGAACACAGATGTGTGAAAAATGAAACGAAAACAATCCGCTGGAAAGATGTGGTTGCTAAGGTAACAGGCAAGCGCTTTCCAGCCTGTGCTCCAGTCAGTAACCTGTCAGTGATATCTGTAGCTTTTAATATCTAGAATTCTATTATTGCCAGGTAATGCGCTGAATAAATAAAACGGGTGGATTAACTAGGTAGCCCAGGCCGAGGTAGCTCTGTTCTGTGCTTGATTTAAACAACACAGGGATTTAGGAACACACACACGTAGCCAGTTTGGGCCAGTAGGCCTTTGTGTGCGAAAACGCTGGGTGACTTTCTACAAACCTCAGATTTCTTTTCACGTTATGCGTTCACTTCCGTTGGGATCGAGATAAGCCTGTTTTGAAGAAAGACAATTTCAGTACCTCAGCCTTTGACTATCAGCTCCCCTGTTGAGAACAATTAGCATCACAGTCACCAGCGTGTTCTGTCTCAAATGACCCTGTTTACGGGACCTGGTCTGTCCCTCTGTTCCCGCTCAGTTCGTGCGGGTGTTTTCCGCTCGAGGCTTTCGAACGTTTACTGGCATTCGATTCCTGTTCAGACTCCTGCCTGTGCGCGCGCGCGCGCGTGTGTTTGTTTCGGTCTTTGGGACTTCTTAGTTTGGTGTACGAAGTCTTCACTGTCCCTGGAGTTGGAATTCGCCGTTCCTGAACCTGATTACTTTGCGGATTAAAACCTCACTTCTTCACCGTACCGCAGTCCCGCCAGCCCTGTACGTGACTAAGATGTTGTTCACTTCAAGATCCACAGAAGTAGCCTACTCCTCTCTACTCCATTGTTACTGCGTCCACGGTGTCTCCAAACGTAGGGCATTGATCGGTGTTAGGTATTGGGTGATTATTACATTTCAGTGTGTCATTACAGCTTGAGAGGAACACTGTTTTCTTTCTCAATACAAAAAGTCAATGATATTCTGTTACTGTTGTGTGTACCACCTGTTGTGTGATGACGTGTGATGTAATGCAGTAAGTACAACTATTGCTGTGCAGGTGTAATAACTGTGCACTGGAATAAACCTGATTTATGCATTGGCTGAGATAATGGTCATTAACTTTTTTTTTCAATTGAGACTTTTCAAGACTTCAAAACTTCGGCTACAACAACAAAAACAGAGTTTTGTTGATTCGTTTTTTTTTCACGCTTGACGTACTCTACCGTCTGATATCTTTCACCAAAAACAACATGATTTGCTAGAATCAGGACCATCTGTTAGCGAAGCAGTTTGATTCCACTGGTCTATCAAGGACAACATTTCAGCAGGTTTTTTTTGTGACTAATCGTCCCATTTTCTGACGGTTTGTTATGATTCCAAAAGATGCCAGTATAGATTATGAGACAGAAACAAATGTGGACACACAAATGAAATCGATATTTTATCATTTCTGAAAATGTAAACAAGGTACGTACCATGAGGCATTTGGAATACATATCAAACAATCAATTGCAATTTTTTGTATTCAACATTAAATTTTACAACAGTTTGCAACGGCCATCAAGTGAAGAACAACAGAAAACCATTAGCCCCTTTTTTTGTCAGAACAGTAATAATCAAGCATTATATCTTACAAAACGACGAAGCTCAACCATCCTTAAATTAATTCACACACATATCTATTCGTTCAAATAAGTTATTCATTTTGAAAAGAAACGTGTTCTGACTTAGTTATATTCGACGCACCGGTCATGTTGTGATGTGTAGTTGCTCGACTGCTTCAACAGAAAGCTGTTGATAAAGTTTTTTCAAAACAACATGGCGGCGCACATGGGGCACCCGTGAGCTAAAGACAACGATGTAAAAAACGATCATGCTTTTGTCATGTTTAGCTAATGGATAACTGTTTTCAAGTACACGGAAGTATACACAGTGAGTATCCGATACCTCGGTCTCATCGTGTTAATTAACGCTTTATTTTGTTCTAGCTACATCTGTTTTGTAAGCAGCTATTAAACTGTCAACGACATCGTTCGCTCGCCATCCGCAAGTCATTCGTTACATATAACACTCTGAATCTAAATGTGTAATAAGATACAGGTATCTTGCAAACAACGGCGACGCTTTGTAGCCTATCTGTCAACTGACATGCTCGTGGCAGCGACCTATAAAAGGAACCGTAAACGTCAACGCGTTTTTATTGTCATTCAAGGACACTTGGGATGCGCGAGAGACAGGTTTCACACAGCACACAGAGAAATACTACTCTGATACAGCCAGCTGATTGTCACATCGAGTCCTTTTGGCTCAGAAATTTGAAATAGGTTATTGTAACCATAGAAACCTATTACGTATTCTCTCTCCTCTCTCTCTCTCTCTCTCTCCCTCTCTCTCTCTCTCTCTCTCTCTCTCTCTCTCTCTCTCTCCCTCTCTCTGTCTCTCTCTCTTTCCCTCTCTCTCCCTCTGTCTCCCACACACACTCACATCCGCTTGCTCACAGCCTTGAGTGCTTGTCTCGCTGCTCCTGCTTGCTGTCCTGCTTCTTCAGAGAGAGAGAGAGAGAGAGAGAGAGAGAGAGAGAGAGAGAGAGAGACAGAGAGACAGAGAGAGGGAGAGGGAGAGAGAGAGAGAGAGTAGGCACTGTGCTGATGTCTGTGTGGGCAGAACAGATAGCTCACCGCTGCCAAACGCTTCTCTAGGACACCTCTCCCATCCTCCTCCTCCACACACACACACACACACACACACACACACACACACACACACTCACTCACTCACTCACTCACTCACTCACTCACTCACTCACTCACTCACTCACTCACTCACACTCAAACAGACACACACACTCAAACACGCACACGCACAGTCACGCTCGCGCGCACACACACACACTCACACCTCGAGATACACCAAGCTGTTTGCCCGCTCTGCAATCTGAAATTGTTTGTCAGATGTTTGAAAGAATGTAGCCTGAAAAGGCCACGGTGTTAGAGAACACAGACAAGCAGGACGTATATAGTTCTGTTCAGCGGGCCTTCTGGGTTCTGGTCTGCATCTGCTGGGTCACGGCTGATGAGCTGGGTTCCTCTGGGTCAGAGTTCGTCTTGTTCTGTTGTGACTGATGGCCTTGTACGTTAGTTGGTGTTAGTCTTCTTCGGTTACCTTGGTAACTGAGTGTGAGAGGCAGACAGACAGACAGGCAAAGAGGAGGAGGAGGGAGAGGAAGGGAGGGGGAGGGAGGGAGAGTTGTCTGGCTGTCTGCATCAGTAGCGTAGTCATGAGGGGGCCTGGGGCCTAAGGCCTCCTCCTCCTTTCCTCCTCTCCTCCTTTCCTCCTTTTCTCCTCTTCTCCTCTTTCTCTCCTCTTCCTCCTTCTCTCCTCTTTTCCTCCTCTTCCTCCTCTTTCTCTCCTCCTCCTCCCCTCCTCCACCCCTGCTAATCCTCCCCTCCTCCTTCCCTCCTCTACTCCTCTCCTGCTCCTCCCCTGCTCCTCCTCCTCTTCTCCTCCTCCTCCCCTCCTCCTCCTCTCCTACTCCCCCCCTCCTCCGCCCCTCTTCCTCTTCCATGTTAAGTGTCCTTGTCCTCCTCAGGTCAGGGAGCTATGCAGATGCCAGCGTCCCTGCTGTTTCTCTGCCCTCTCGGCCGACACAGGCTCTCCCTCCGTGCTCTCCGCACCCCCCTACCCCACTTCCTGTCCCCTGCCCCCAACTTCCTGTCCCTCCGGGCAAGGACTCTGTTCAGTGAGACGGGGGTGTGGGACAGGGACTACCGGGTGGAGACACGGCGCAGTGTTGAACACTGGTGGCGCCCAAGGATCCAGGAGCAGTGGCGGAGGGATACGCTGCAGGAGGTGAGTCGGCACTCTCCAATCACCCCTGAAAGAAAAAATACATTTTGCAATTAAAAAAATCAACGATGACCCTTTCTGAGTGGCGAGTCATCTCATGGGGGAAATTGGTTTTGTGTCGTAATGACTTGGTCAGGATGTGAGGTAATTCTATATGCTCACTTTGATGATTATCTGCGTAGCTGCGATTATCTGTCGTGGCAACCACCAGAGAGTGGCTCAGTCACACCTCAGTCTGCTCATGCAGCTTCTCATCCTAGCAGCTCTGCAGACAGACAGACAGACAGACAGACAGGCAAGCAGACAGGTAAACAGACAGACAGGCAGACAGGTAAACAGACAGACAGGCAGACAGGCAAACAGACAGGCAGACAGGCAAGCAGACAGGTAAACAGACAGGTAGACAGGTAAACAGACAGGCAGATAGACAGGCAGACAGGTAAACAGACAGGCAGACAGGCAAACAGATGGGCAGGTGGACAGACACACCTGTACCTAAGATCTCCTCCTCCCCCCCAGAGTTCCCCCAAGCAGAAGTTCTACGTCCTGTCCATGTTCCCCTACCCGTCAGGACGCCTTCACCTGGGTCACGTGCGCGTCTACACCATCAGCGACACGCTGGCTCACTTCCACAGGATGAGAGGACTCCAGGTATCCCAGCTGCTCTCTCCCTCTCTGTGTGTGTCTATGTCTCTCTCTCTCTCTCTCTCTCTCTCTCTCTCTCTCTCTCTCTCTCTCTCTCTCTCTCTCTCTCTCTCTATCTCTCTCTCTCTCTCTCCCTCCCTCTCTGTGTGTGTGTCTGTCTCTCTCCCTCCCTCTCCCTATGTGTGTCTATGTCTCTCTCTCACACTCTATGCTTCTCTTCGTGTGTTTCTCTCCTTGAGGTCCTCTCTATCTCTCAGCCTCTGTCTCCCTCTTTCTCCTCCTGTATTCACACAGAAAGTGCTGCACGCCATGGGACACTGAGTGTCTTTGTGTCAAGGACAGCCTGACTCTCCTCTCACTTTCCGTCTCAATTGCTTTTTCTCTCACTCCCTCTCACTCCCTTCTCACGTCCTCTCTTTCTCCTTCCTCTCTATCTCCTCTCCTCACCCTGCCACCATGCCTCTCCCTATCTCCTGTCCCTCCCTCCCTCCCTCCCAGGCAGGGTGAAGCCTGTTGTTACTCAGGAGTGATGTCCTGCAGGCTGCACGCTCCAGCATGTGGAGGCTGTTAAAACTCAACAACTTTCCTGCTTTCCATCAGGGGTGATTTGATTTTAAACAGCATCTGATCCCCCTCTTACCTCTCTCATCTCATCTCCCACTCCCTCTCCCTCTCTCTCTCTCTCTCTCTCTCTCTCTCTCTCTCTCTCTCTCTCTCACACACACACACACACACACACACACACACACACACACACACACACACACACACACACACACACACACATCCCTCTTCCTCATCGTTCCTCTGCCCACTCTCTCCTCCTCTCTTCTCTCTCCTCCTCTCTTCTCTGGGGAGGAGGGGAGGAGATGGGAGGAGAGGGGAGGGGTGGAGAGGAGAGGAGATGGGAGGGGACGAGATGGGAGGAGATGGGAGGAGAGAAGATGGGAGGGGAGGAGATGGGAGGAGATGGGAGGGGAGGAGAGGAGATGGGAGGAGAGGAGATGGGAGGAGAGGAGAGGGGAGGAGAGGAGAGGGGAGGAGATGAGAGGGGAGGAGATGGGAGGAGAGGAGATGGGAGGAGATGGAAGGAGAGGAGATGGGAGGAGAGGAGATGAGAGGAGATGGGAGGAGAGGAGATGGGATGAGAGGGGGAACAGAACAGAGGAGTAGAGAGGAGAGGTGGACAGCAGAACAAAGTCCCTTCTGCCAGCAGTAGTGTATTTGTGTGTGTATGTGTCAGTGTGTGTGTGTCTGTGTGTCTGTGTGTCTGTGGGTGTGTGTCCCTGTGCATAAGTGTGTCTGTATATGTGGGTTCTGTTGTTCCAGAGAGAACAGATTGCATGTTTCTTGTTCAGAGGTCCAGCTAAATGGTGGGTTCTACTTTCCAAACCAGCCTCCCACCCCGCGCTCCCTCCCCCGGCTCAGCCTGGGGCTGCAACGTCCGCCGTTCGATGATAGGGCGCCGCGCGGCCGCAAAAGCCCGGGGCCGAAACGAATATACGAACCACGGCTGGACGGGGAAGAAAAGAAACGAAGGCCTCCCCCCCCTCCCCCTCCCTCCCTTCCCTTCCCTCCCTCCCTCCCTCCCTCCCTCCCTCTTCCCTCCCTCCCCTCCCTCCCTCCCTGACGGGTTCCTTCTTATGAAGTCCGAGAGAAGGAACCCTGCAGGGCGACAGAGGAACACCTCCCGGTCTAGAGAAAACCCAGGGCTGGAGAAGAGAGCAGTGCCCCTGCCTGCCTTTCCCTCCCTCCTCCCTCCCTTCCCTCTTCCTCCCCCTCTGGCCCGGAGAAACGAGAGAAACCGAGCGCCGGACAGAATCCGGGCGACTCCCTCACAGCGCACTCCCTCCCAATCCCGCTATCCGATCCCCTCCCTCCCGTTGAGCATTGTCCCCTCGCGCGTCCCTTTTAGCGCTCCCTCTTCCCTGCCCGTCCCACTCCCTACCCTCTCCCCTTCCCCTCTTCCCTCCCTCTTCCCTCCCTCCCTCCCTCCCGTATGTCTCACCAGGTGGGCCCGCGTCCCCGCTCACCGATCCCTCACCCTTCCCTACCATCCGCGCTTCCCATCCCTCCCTCCCTACCTTCCCATCCCCTCCTCCCCCCTATCCTCGTCAGCCCTCTCCCTCTACCCTCCCCCCCCTCCACCTCTCCCTGCCCGCCCCCATCCCCCCCTCCCCTCCCTTCTTCCCTCCTCCCTTCCTCCCTCTTCCCTTCTCCCTCCTGCGTCCCGTTTCCCTCCCTCTCCTCCTCTTCCCTCCTCCCTCCCTCCTCTTCCTCCCTCCCTCCAACATCCTCCTCCTCTTCCCTCCCTCCCCCCTCCTCTTCCCTCCTCCGTCCCTCCCTCCCCTCCTCTTCCCTCCCTCCCCTCCCTCTTCCCTGCCTCCTCCCTCCTGGGCTGAAAGGATCTCGATAGTTAGTATATCGGAGGCTTCCTGGTGTTGGTTTGACTGACAGCTGCCTTCTTCACACAGCCATGTTTACCTGTCAGCATCTGTCAGCAGGGACTTTGTTCTGCTGTCTGCTTGTACGCACCAACACACACACACACACCAGCACCCACACCCCCCACCACGGGACGCACACAACACACTACACAGCACACACACAAGGGCTCACACACACACACACACACACACACACACACACAGGCGTGACCAAGGGCTCACACGACACACACACACACACACACACACCACACACACTAGCAGAACACACAGGCCACCAAGGCATCGGAGACAACACAACACACACACACACACCACACACACACGCACACACAGGCACACACACACACACAGGGCACAAGCTCACACACACACCCACACACACCCACACGACCAGCACACACACACAAAACACGGAGGCACGAGACTCGAGACAGCAGTCGCTGCGAGCACACACACACACCACAAGCACCAGGCAAATCACACACAACAACACACAAATACAGTTTCTTGTGTCTAGGATCTGGTCTGTGTCTCAAACTACAGTTTACATTTGCTTTGAGAATCATCTCAAGTACATAAGGTGCAGTTAGCAAAAACTATTATGAGGCAAGTTTGGCAGGTTGGGTGAAGCAAATGTATGGAGAGACACTTCCTCTTATCTCTTCCTCTCTATTAATCTCTTTCAACTCCTCTAAATTACTCATGTCATAAACAGACGAAGCAGCACTGTCTTAGTACCTCATATAGTGGAGATAGATAGTGTTGTGGAGTCACATGTGTTGGACCGATGTGTCCAGACCAGCTAACAAACACTAGCTAGCTAGTTAGCTGTTGTTAAGCCTGTGAGAGTGTTGATCTCTGAGCTCTGTTGCTGTGTGACTGGGAGGCGAAGCAGCAGCAGCTCTTCTGCTACTGAACCCCCGTCGATCTCACTATCACCCCCCCCCAGCACCCCCTCCCCCCCAGCACCCCCCCCCCACCCCATCCTCACTGTGTCTCTGTATCTTGGCTCTCTCACCATAATAACGTCCAGCACTCGGCTTTACATGACAGGACCTGCAGTTAACCAAGAAAAAAACCATCTCAAGCGCCAGACCTGTTCAAGTCCAATCCAAACATACCTCGCTTCCTCTCTCGCTCTCTCCCTCCTCTTCCTCTCTCGCTCTTCATACACACTGGATCAAGTTTACTTCCAATGAAGCGAGCGAATTGAGATACAGGCTACTCTCTTCATGTAGTGCAGGCGTTTATCATATAACTCTGTACAACGGACTTGCTTCTGCTGTACTCACATGACACTCTGCGTGCTTATGATCTTCTCTCTCGTAGATCACAAGGTACACTTCTCACTTGACAACATCGACATGCAAGGATGTGTGGATTCGTGTTGCCCTCTGCTCCTCTTTGGTCTACTGCGCCTCCTGCTCCATACTCGTCTCTCGTACTCTTCGTCGTGTTCTGCTCTCTCATGGCGCAAACCCCGTCCTCACCTGCTCCCCATCCTCGGACTCGCCTACATCCTCTCAATCATCTCTTCACCTCTCTCATGCACTCTGCTCCTAGCCCTGCTGCCTACTCGTCCACATTCTCTCTCCCCTCTACGTGATCACACCTTCCTCTCCTCCCAGTCAACCACTCGAGTCACCGCCTCGCTACCACCAATCTGCTCCACTATCTGTCTCCAGGCTAGCTCATTTACGACTTCAACCTCTAGACCCCAAGTTATCACCCGATAATGAACGTAACCTTTTCCATAGAGCCCGTTTGCATGCACCGCGGATGTCGACGTAGGATTCTGAGGCGTCATGTTTCGACAGGTACGCTTCATAGCTAGGTTCCAGCACGCACGTGGTGTGACAGCAAATCATGTGTATGACTAGGTTTCTGGGTGATTCCGTTGCAGGTAGTCGACTCAGTGGCTTACTGGGCTGATGCCGGTAGTTTGAATGTGTTCTGCGTAGTCGTGCACGAGCAGTTGATGTGTCTACTGGCGTGGTGTCGTACACGCGTAGGGCGCGCGGTACGTCATGGAATAGTCCAGGGGCGTGTTCTAGAGTGGTCAGCCATCGCGTCGTCGTCCAGACCCAACGATAGGTGTCTAAAGTCGTGCACTCGCACAGAAAGCGCGTAGTTCATAATTTGCGTTCCGGAACACGTTGCGCAGGTTGTTGAAGGTTTGCGGGGTCTGTGTGCCAAAAGGTTGAAGCTGAGTCTGGCCGTGCACCCGTGAGTATAGATCGATCCGGTGTGTGCACGATGTGAAGTCATCCTACTGGGTTGTCAGCCCAGATGTATCGATGGCGACTTCCGAGGATTGTGGTGCACATGCGTGCTGACGATCAGCGCCTCTTAGTGGGATACGCTGAATGAGGTCTGAAGTAGGATTCGCGCGCCTGCCCGTCGCAGGTCGTTGATGTGGTTCTAGGCAGGCATGTGTTGCCGTATGAATTTGAGTTCAATGATGCCCCATCGTTCAATAACTGGTGAAGGTCCCTGCTGATGTGGGTCATTCCCCCAGCCTCACAGAAGTGTGAGCAAGCTGAGTTGCATAGTCGTATCATGGCGTTGTGTGCAAGCCGTCGTTCGCAAATGAAGGTTTCTACGCGTGTGTGCAGGTGTTGACCCCCCCTCCCCGCGTTCTGAGGTGCTATGCACCAGTGATAATGACGTGGTTCAGGGCTGTCTTAGGCGCGTGCTAGCTCGTCTGTGTCTGCGCGTAGCAAGGGTTCAAGATCGCTTCTGGGCTGTGTGCACGTGATTGAATGTGGTCTGCTGTGCAGTGTTGATAGCTCGTTCTGGTATTAGTTGAAGCGGGTGTGTCTAAGCTTCTCCTCTCACTGTGAAGCTGCTTCTCACCCTCAGACACCCTATTCGCGTTAAGACACACGCCCACCTCACCCATCCACACCGCCGCTGCACACACCACAGGAACACTGTTCTACCACACCTGCCGAGCACCACCAGCGAACCACATCAACACCTCGCACACATCCCAGAACCACTTCAACACCTGCACACACACACCCTAGAACGCACATCAACACAATTCTCAGCGCTCCCCCTCACCCCCCAGACCACGACTCTCCCCACTCACACACACAAGAACAACATCAAGCAACTGACACAAACCCCAGAACCATGCAGACACTCATGCACACAGCTGCCCCGGCGCGCTCGTCAAGCACCCTGCCCCCTAACCACCCATCAAGCGACCTGACGGGGCAGGCAGCATCGAACAAGACCACTTCCAAACCACTCTGCACACACCCAGAACACCACCCTCAACACCTGCAAAGGCGAGCACGCCCATGTAAAGTCCAC
>BROE01000014.1:1587761-1590261 GCA_036571765.1 Plecoglossus altivelis
GGTAGCTTCCACTTGGCAGTGAACACGATTAAAGAAAAAGACTGCAGAGCTTTCTATACAATCAAACAACATTTTAATAAAATAACCGTCCCAATTAAGATATGGTGTAAAGTCTGGGTCAGCATCATCAAGCGTATTGGTCTCTGGATGTAGTGAGGTATGGGGCCCAGTCAGCCAACGAGACATCAGCAACACTCCATAGAGACGCTCCATGCTGATTTCTGACGACATGCGTTACACATCCAAAGGAAAGATACCACACATGCAGGCAGAATCAGGACGATTCCCATAAACGTTAGAAAACGTTAGAGATCAGGGACACTTGACACCCATTCAAAGTCCAGCCCAGATGACCGCCATCAGTCTAAAGCCCCTTGCAGTGCATGATGCTAACCCAGTGAACAGCATGATGCTAACCCAGAGAACAGCATGATGCTAACCCAGAAAACAGCATGATCCTAACCCAGAGAACAGCATGATGCTAACCCAGAAAACAGCATGATGCTAACCCAGAGAACAGCATGATGCTAACCCAGAGAATAGCATGATGCTAACCCAGTGAACAGCATGATGCTAACCCAGTGAACAGCATGATGCTAACCCAGAGAATAGCATGATGCTAACCCAGAGAACAGCATAATGCTAACCCAGTGAACAGCATGATGCTAACCCAGTGAACAGCATGATGCTAACTCAGTGAACAGCATGATGCTAACCCGGAGAACAGCATGATGCTAACCCAGAGAAGAGCTCTCTATGCCTGCTGGTTATGAGACTAACAAACCAGTTACCACCCAGCTCACCTCCTTCTCAGTCCATCACCTCCTCACCAACACCAAACACAACCAAAGTCATTACTAACAGAAAGACACACAGAGAGACGGAATTAGCTGAGCTCCACTCTTATATCTGGAGACCAGCTGAGCTGTTTCTGTGTGTTTCTGCCCTTGTCTTGTCATGCATAGCATCCTGCTTCAAAACCACTGTTAGAGAAAGATTCAGAAAGATGCAGTTGGTAGCAAGTCAAACAGTAAGAGAGATGGCAAGGGTGTGTGTGTGTCAGAGAGTCCCTATAGAGGTTCTACATGGGAGAGATAGAGAGAGAGAGAGAGAGAGAGAGAGATATTGCTTTGCTTTGTAATGTCCATGAAAGTAGGCTAGCCAGAGGTGGAGATTTAGACAGATAGTTTTGTCTGCTTCACAGACACATCTAGAAAGCTGCTTTATTCCATTTAATTGGCTTGGCGATAAAAGAGTCCTTTAAAATCCATCCAGCCAGCTTGTCAGACATTGTCAGCCACACAGCCAGCTATTACATGTCGTCAGTACTAGTCTCCTTGTCTCCTTATGATGTGTCCTCAGCGCTAGTCTCCTTGTCTCCTGTCTCCTAGGCACTCCTGGATGCCCTGGCTGAGCTGCCAGAGTGGTATGGGGTAAAGGCAATGCAGGCGAACTGGATAGGAGAATGTTCCGGATGCTACTTCGACTTCCAACTCAAGGTTCGCCGCGTCCTCCTCTCCTCCTCCCCTCCTCTTCCTTCCCCCCCTCTCCTCCTTCCCCCCTCTTCCTCCTCCCCTCTCTCTTCCTTCCCCCTCTCCTCCTTCCCCACTCTATCTTTCCTCTGCGCCCTCCATCCCTTCCCTCTTTTTCCTCTCCTCTCCCCTACTTCCCTCTCCTCCCTTTCTTCCCGCCTCTTCCCCTCTCTCTCTATCTTCCCCCCTCTTCCCTTCCCCTTCTTCCTCCCCCCCTCCTTCCTCCCCCTCCTCTTCCTCCCCCTCTTCCTCCCCCATCTCGCTCCTCCTCTCCTCATCTCCTCTCCCAGACCTCTCTTTCCTCCCTCTCTTCCTCCCCTTCCTTCCCCCCACAATCTTCTTCCCTCTCCTCTTCCTGGTTTGACTAACAGTGTAGTTGCCACATAGTTGCAGTTGTCAAATAGCTGATCTTCATTCAGCCCGCACGACTGCATGAAAGCAGCAATTTACCCAAACATGCAGCAGAGCAAATCAGACTCCTTTGAACTGTCTTAAAGACGCTTGAGTGTTGAAAGTGTTCGTGGTGTGCCATCTGTGATCTCTCCCTCACCTATGATACCACACACACCCTCAAACATGCAGGAAATGGAGATGGTTAGGCCATGGATTCCTTATTGAAAAATGTAAATTTTCTCCAACCCTTGCGGAGAGTGTGTGTGAGGAGGGAGGGAGGGAGGGAGGAGGAGGGCAGAGGAGGAAGGAGAGGGAGGAAGGGAGTCCGAGTGTGAGGTGTGTGTGTTGTGTCCTGCAGGTCTTATAAATCAAGACTGAGCTTGACTGAGTGGGTGATTAAAACTCATGGCGGAGGTGGTTCAGTAGACGCAGAGACATGCAGTCTGGTGTGAGACAGGTAGTCTGATGTGAGACAGGTAGTATGATGTGAGACATGCAGTCTGATGTGAGACATGCAGTCTGGTGTGAGACAGGTAGTATGATGTGAGACATGCAGTCTGATGTGAGACATGCAG
>BROE01000014.1:1595261-1607353 GCA_036571765.1 Plecoglossus altivelis
AGGCAACCTCCAAGCACTTTCCTCATCCCGTTGGCATCGGCCTTATTATAGTCTGGATGGTGAGAGGACTTCTAGTGTGTGTGTGGTGTAGCTTCTCTACTGTTAGAACTCCATCACCCAGGCAGCCCCTTGCCCAGTCTTCTGGTGTGTGGGGGGCTGGTGTGTGTGTGTGGGGCTGGTGTGTGTGTGTGGGGCTGGTGTGTGTAGAGGGCTGGTGTGTGTGTGGGGCTACTGTGTGTGTGTGATGGTGGTGTGTGTGAGAGGCTGGTGTGGTGTGGGGCTGGGGTGGTGTGGGCTGTGTGGTGTGTGTGGGGCGTGTGTTGGGCTGGTGTGTGTGTAGAGGGCTGGTGTGTAGGGCTGGTGTTGTGTGAGGGCTGGTGTGTGTGTGTGGGGACTGTGTGTATGATTTGTAGTGTGTCGGGCAGTGTGTGTTGGCCTGGTGTTTAGTAATATATGGCTAGTGTTTGTGTGGAGAAGATAGTGTGGTAGGGGCTGGTGTGGTGCGAGGGCTAGTATGTGTCGTTTGGGGCATTGGTGTATGTGTGTGTTTGTGAACATGTCTGTGTGTGTAGGGCTGGAGTTGTTGTGGGCTTGTTGGTGTAGAGATGTAACCAGCATTGCTGGCTAATGAGCACTTTGAGCCGACACCCCAGCCGGCCCGCAACGTCTGCTGACAACATCAACAACAACCACAACCCAACCACACCACAACCAGCCGCAGCTGCATACTTTGCACACAACACACAACACAACACACACCCAAAAGGACCATGACGTCACACCCGATGGTGGAGGACACACATGACATCATATGAATACTACAGTAAAGAACATGCTTGAGACACCAGACCTCATCAATAACAGTACAACAGCTGTATTGAGACACTCACTAGAGACACACTGGGCCATAAAGCTATTAGCAGTCATCTCACTGCCAAGAAGATATTAAACGGGGATATTACACTCGTTTCTTCTTCAAGTCTCTCAATTATCTACTGTATTGATTTTAAATGTTGTTTATCTACACCTTCCTCTCCCTCTACTCGCCTCTCATTCTCCCTTACACTCACGCTCATCCTCTCTTCCTCTCCCCCTCCTCTCTCTTTCTCTTTCTCTATATTTCTCTCTCTTTTTCACTCCTCTTTTTTTCTCTCCTCTCTCTCCCCCTAACCCTATTCTCCCCTTCATCGCTCTCTCGCGCCCCTCCCTACTCCTCTCTCCCTGCTCTCTCTCTACCTTTCCCTCCCTCTTCTCGACAGGTAAGGTCCGCAAGTAGAAGAGCCGACACCCTACACATTTGTGGAACTGCTGTACTACACTTCCGATAAACGACCTGAACACACGGTAATTAGTGTGTGTGTGGAGTGGTGAGTGTGTGGAGTGGTGTGTGTGTGGAGTGGTGTGTGTGTGGAGTGGTGTGTGTGTGGAGTGGTGTGTGTGTGTGGAGTGTGTGTGTGTGTGTGAGTGGTGATCAGTAAGTGTTGGAGTGGTGGTGAGGTGTGTGGTGAGTGTTGAGTGGTTGTGAGTGGTTTGTGTTGGCGTGTGTGTGTGGAGTGGTGTGGTGTGTGGAGTGGTGAGTGTGTGGAGTGGTGTGTGTGTGGAGTGGTGAGTGATTGGGGAAGTGGTGTGTGTGTGAATAGTCGGTGTTATCGGTTGTGTTTGGAGTGTGTGGTTCAGTGGCAGATGGTGTGTGCGGAATATGTGGTGTTATTGTGGGTGGTGTGTGATGTTAGTGAGGGCGGTTCTGTGTTGGTGGTTCGATTGTTGCTGGTGCGTGTGTGGAGTGGTGTGTTGTGTGGGTGTGTAGGAGTGGTGTGATGTGGAGTGTGTGTCTGTGTAGAAGTGGTGTTTGTGATGGAGCTGGTGGTCGTGTGTGGTGGCTGTATGCGTGTGGTTGTGGTGTGTGTGTTACACGTGTGTGTGGTGTGTGGAGTGGTGTAGAGTGTTGGAGTGGTGTGGCATGTAGTGCAGTGCAGTGCTGTGCGGTGCTGTGTGTGTGTGTGTGTGTGTGTGGAGTGGTGTGAGTGTGTGGAGTGGTGTGGGAGTGTGTGAGTGTGTGTTGGAGTGTGTGTGTGTGTTTTTTTGTTTGTGTGTGTGTGTGCACTACAGGCTGTGTGTGTAGTACAGTATGGGTTGTGTGTGTGCACTACAGGCTGTGTGTGTAGTACAGTATGGGGTGTGTGGGTGTGTGAGAATGTGTGTGAACGTGATTATTTGTGGTGTTGGAGTGTGTGTGAATGGCGTGGTGGATGTGTGGAAGGGTGAGTAGGTGGGGATGGCATGTGCTGTGTGTGTGATGTGAGTGGTGGTGTCGTGGAGTGGTTGGTGTGCTGGTAGGTTTGAGTGTGAGTGGTGTGCGTGTGTGGATGAGTGGGGACGTGTGTTGAGCGGTGGTAGTTTAGGTGGTGCTGTGGTCGTCGGGTGTGTGTGGATGGTGTGGTGTACAGCGTTAGCGTGTGTGTGGTGGTGATTTGTGTGGATAGATGTGTAGTGTGGATGTGGTGTGACGTCTGCAGTGGTGTGTGGTTGTGGTGTTTGTGTGAGTGTGTGGTGTGTTGGAGTGGTGTGTGTGTGTGTCGCGTGCGTGCGTGGCACGGGTGTGTGTGTGTGTACACAAAATCTGTTGTGTGTGTGTGTACACACACGTGTGTGTGTGTGTTGTCCTGTGTGCTGTTGGGGTGGTGCTGAGTGCTTGTGTCCGTTGTGTATGCTGGGGCGGGGTGGGTCTCCATAGGAGCGGATATACTCCAGCCCCTGTTTTTGACTACACACTACTCTAGTAAACCTTTCTGTATAGTACCTCATTTATGATCCTGCTGGGACAACGTGCCCCAGAAAACCCAGTCGTCGTCGATCCTCCGTTCCCTCTGTTCTCCATATCACACGATAATACAACACGCATACCCTACATCAGAACCAGCGAGGACCGCTTCCTAATGCACAATTTCAAATTGTGTGCTATTCTCATACAACAACTACAGTAAAGCCCCATCACGAACCCGCTCATGCCACCCGTTTTTACGGTATCTTAGCCAAACAAATCCGTCATAGCTACTATCACCCTCTCCCTTCAGCAATCAGGATATTAAACCAATATAAAACGTCATACCACCACGCACCGCCTGTCAGTACTGTTTGTGCCCTCCTCAGGTAGATACACTAAGCGCCCTTCTTTTGCTTCAAAGCTATCATCCGTACGGGGCCTTCGTCAGCGTTGGCGCTCAAGATAGCTCCACTTTTGGCGTAAACCGTCATGAGACTAACCCCTTATGTATCTCTGGGTCCATACGAAATCGAAGCATAGGTGCTAACGGTTCCGCTGGGTCTATTTTTGGTGCTGTCTGGGTTCGTGGGGTTGTTGAACGCTGCCATCATGGTCGTGATGACTTATTAGGTCTCCGGTACGGGGTTAGTCTGCTTGGGGTACGCCGTCCTGCACGCCGCCGCCCACGTTCGCTCTTCTATCTTCTTGGCTCACGCCCCGCCGTACCCGCGGGGGTATGGAATGAACAAAAGCACGGTTTGGGCTGAAAAGCCCGCCCCACCGCTTACGTAAGCAGGGTGGCCACTTTCTTTTGGTCGTCTCGTCCTGCATTTTAGACGGCCAGCTTGGTGTACGTTGTTTATGATGAACAAATATCATTACTAGGGGTTTAGTACGTTGTTCTTGAAGGGGGTTTCGGTGCCTCCTCCCCGCCCCAGGTGGACCTCCGCCCACCACGCCGCGCTTCCTCCGCCCGTCTTGTTCTTCCTACCAGGCCAGCCACTGCTGGCATTAAATTGGAACGAAAACAAAGACGTTCCGTTGACCCAGAGAGGGCACGCTTAGTTCTGACGTTTTAACTGATGAAACCAATACCACTATAAGGGAGAAATAGAATGACGTTTTGTGACAATACGTACCATCCGTCGCGCGTTCAAGTGTACCTGCCGTCTTAATACCGCTTCATCTCTTTCGCCCTCTTCTGGAATTTCCCCCTCTCATGGCTAACGCCGGGTCTTTCTAGCCGACCTGCTGTGTCTTCCTCCCTTGCCGGTCGTTCTCCCTCACAGTCCTCTTCCCCCGTCAGCCGTGTTGTTTACTCCGTTAATGTCCTCCTCTTTTGCTGCCTCCCCGCCGTCCACATCCCCCCCTGCTCTCCTGCTCCTCCTCTAGTCTCTCTCCCCCGCCTCTCTCGTCTCTCTCTGTTCCTTCTCTCCTCTTCTCTCTCCCCTGTCCCTCTGTCTCTCTCTTCCTCATCTCTCCCTCCCCCAACTCTCCCCCTCCCCCAACTCCCCCCCCCCAAGTCCCCCCCCCCCATATTCTCTCTCTGTCTCATTCTCAATCTCTCGCCCTCTCTCTCTACATCTCTCCACATCTCTTTTTCTCTCCCTACATCTCTCTCTCTCTCCCCCTTGTCTCCCTCTCTCTCCATCACAATCTGCTCGTACTTTTATCATCCTCGATCGCTTTGTTCTTCTTTCTCTATTTAGCCTCTGGACCTGAGCCCTGCCTGTTCCCCACCCCCCTCTCGTCTTCTCACTCCTCGATCTTTCGCTCTCACGTTTTCGGGGCTGATTTCTCCATACACAATGCATGTGCTCGTCCAGGAGTGACTACGCATCTGCTGACTGCAGCAACCTCAGTATCGCATCTTTCCTCAACTCGTTCTCTAAAGATCGAAATGCTTAGACGTCAGCTCTTTCTTATCACACCCATAGTATACCATTTCCTCGTCCTATCTGCCTCCAAAACGGACTCCGTCCTCACCTCTAAGCCCCTCTCCCCGTTCAGTACACGAACCTAGCTCATCTCTCATTCCTCAAGGCAACTCATCCGCGCATAACACTCAACTTAGAACCATCTAAGTCTGTTTTTACCTCTTCTTATCCGTACATCAGCTTTACTTCTATCTCAACACATGGAGCGTCACTCCATCCTCATGCTCTCCCTAACCACACCCTAACACCGGTCTTAGATTTCAAACACCCCGCTTCATAATCATAAACGTCCCCTTCATAACCTCTAAAGCTGCCCCTTTACTACACCCTCCATACCGTATTTATTTTCATTTAATCACAAAAATACTCCTGTTCTCCCCAAAACCTCTTAACCAACGTTCATTTCTAGAGACTCCTCAGCCATAAAACGTATAAACCTCACAAGCCCTTAACGACCCTTTTCAGTCCTTCTGCCCCCCAAAAGCTCACCAACACCGCTCCCCCTGTATCCACTGCTGTCTTCCCTCATTATCTGACTCCACTGTTCATCCTCCTCCAGTCCGAGAAACTGTTATAACTGCTTAACTCTTATCTCTTTCGAAACTCCCTCACCCTTATGTATCTTTTCTTCAACAAAACGTCATCCCTAACCCCCGCCATCTATAGATTTCTTTCACTCAAAAATTCATCAAATTCAAGCTTTCTTACAAAATATATTGTCTGTGTACGAATTCTCATCTCTGTCTCTCTCTCTCTCTCTCTCTCTCTCTCTCTCTCTCCCCTTCTCTCTCTCACTCCTTCTCTCTCTCCCCCTTCTCTCTCCCCCCTTCTCTTTCTCTCTCTCCCTCTCCCCTTCTCTTTCACTCACTCTCTCTCTCCCCCCTTCTCTCCCTCCCTCTCTCCCTCTCTCTTTTCCCTCCCTGTCTTTTCTCCATTCTTTCTATCCTCTTTCTACCTCTGGCTCTCTCTTCCTTCTGTCTCTCTACTCCCCACCTCCCTCCCCAGTGTTCTGGGCAGTAATCAGTGTGAAAGGGGGAGGGAGGGAGGGGGGGAGGGAGGGAGGGCAATGTGGAGGCTGTGTTTTTAGTCTGGTAGGGTGGATGAGGAGTGAGTGAGGCCAGAGTCATCCTAGGTTATCATCCCAGATGGTCTGCTGTAGACTAAGGCCAGATATTAAAAAGAGCTTGTTCTGTAACATTTAATCTGTTACACACAATAGCTTGCCAAACACCACCTGTCTCCACAACACACACACACGCACACACAACACACACACAGTAGAGAAATAATGACTCTAGTGTATTGTGTGTGTGGGGAGGTGAGGGAGTGCATGTGTGTGTTTCATAAGAGCCAGGTCATTTTCTGCTCAGTGATTCCATAACTTGTTTAGCCAGTTCAATTATCATAAGACATCAGTCGCTTGTATCTGCTCCTGGAGAGATAACGTGTGTGTGTGTGTGTGTGTGTGTGTGTGTGTGTGTGTGTGTGTGTGTGTGTGTTTGTTGGAGGTGGTGACAGAGAGAGTTTCATGTACAGTGCTCCCCCTGGTGGACAGTGTTGCTCATGACTGGGTTACCTCGCTGTCTAGAGTGACTGATGATTAATTTCAAACAGCTTATAATGTCCCTCCTGTCCTCCTTCCTCATGCCCCCTTCTCCACCTCCCCTCCTCTCCTCTACCCTCTTCTCCCCTCCCATCCTCTCCCCTCTTCTCCCCTCCCATCCTCTCCCCTCTTCTCCTCTCCTTCTCTTCTCCTCCTCCACCCTCTTCTCCTCTCTTCTCCTCCACCCTCTTCTCCCCTCCCCTCCTCCCTCCCCTCTTCTCCTCTTTTATCCTCCGCCCTCTTCTCCCCTCCTCCCTCCTCCACCCTCCTCTCCTCCACCCTCCTCTCCTCCTCCACCCTCCTCTCCTCCTCCACCCTCTCCTCCTCCACCCTCCCCTCCTCCACCCTCCTCTCCTCCTCCCTCCTCCACCCTCCTCTCCCCTCCTCTCCTTCTCTCCCCTCCTCTCCCCTCCTGTCCTCCTCCTCCCTCCTCTGCCCCTCGGTCTACAGGCCGTTCTCTCGTGGTCATGCAGATCGCTGGCTCCCAGTGGACGTGTACGTGGGAGGGAAGGAGCATGCTGTCATGCACCTGTACTACGCTCGCTTCCTCTGCCACTTCCTGCAGGACCAAGGCCTGGTGGCACACAGGTACCTTGTGTGTGTGTGTGTGTGTCTTGATGCAGTGTGTGTGTGTTGATGCAGTGTGTGTGTGTGTGTGTTGATGCAGTGTGTGTAGGTGTGTTGATGCAGTGTGTGTGTGTGTTGATGCAGTGTGTGTGTGTGTGTGTTGATGCAGTCTGTGTGTGTGTTGATGCAGTCTGTATGTTGATGGAGTGTTTGTGTGTGTGTAGTGATGTGTTGCCTGTGTTGATGCGGTGTGTGTGTGTGTAGTGATGTGTTGCCTGTGTTGATGCGGTGTGTGTGTGTGTAGTGATGTGTTGCCTGTGTTGATGCGGTGTGTATGTGTGTGTGTAGTGATGTGTCACCTGTGTTGATGCAGTGTGTGTGTGTAGTGATGTGTTGCCTGTGTTGATGCGGTGTGTGTGTGTGTGTGTAGTGATGTGTTGCCTGTGTTGTTGCAGTGTGTGTGTGTTTAGTGATGTGTTGCCTGTGTTGTGGTGTGTGTGTGTAGTGATGTGTTGCGGTGTGTGTGTTGATGCTGTGTGTGTGTAGTGATGTGTTGCCTGTGTTGCGGTGTGTGTGTGTGTGTAGTGATGTGTTGCCTGTGTTGCAGTGTGTGTGTGTGTGTAGTGATGTGTTGCCTGTGTTGCTGTGTGTGTGTGTCGTGATGTGTTGATGCAGTGTGTGTGTGTGTGTGTGTGTTGATGCGGTGTGTGTGTGTGTAGTGATGTGTTGCCTGTGTTGTGGTGTGTGTTGCAGGGAGCCGTTCAGGAAGTTGTTGGTGCAGGGTCTGATTAAGGGTCAGACCTTCAGACTGGCAGACACAGGACGCTACCTGAAGAGGGAGGAGCTGGACCTCACAGGTACACACACAGGTACACACACAGGTACAAACAGGTACACACAGGTACACACACAGGTACACACACAGGTACACACAGGTACACACACAGGTACACACACAGGTACACACACAGGTACACACAGGTATACACACAGGTACACACAGGTACACACACAGGCACACACAGGTATACACACAGGGATACACACAGGTACACACACAGGTACACACAGGTATACACACAGGTACACACACAGGTACACACACAGGTACACACACAGGCACACACAGGTATACACACAGGTATACACACAGGTACACACACAGGTACACACAGGTATACACACAGGTACACACACAGGTACACACACAGGCACACACAGGTATACACACAGGTACACACACAGGTATACACACAGGTACACACACAGGGGTAGGCACACACAGGGGGTAGGCACACACAGGCACACACAGGTACACACACAGGCACACACAGGTACACACACAGGCACACACAGGCACACACAGGTATACACACAGGTACACACACAGGTACACACACAGGTACCCTCAGCCTGGTATGAAACAGAGTTTCTCTAAACTGACTTGCTGCTCAGGGCTTTCCCGTGGATTACTGTTGCCAGGCAACATGGTAAACATTGCTAGGACCAGAGTGGAGAGAAGCACCTCTTTACACCAACTGTGAGGTGGAGTGTGTGTGTGCGTGACTGTGAGGTGGAGTGTGTGTGTGCGTGACTGTGAGGTGGAGTGTGTGTGTGCGTGACTGAGGTGGAGTGTGTGTGTGCGTGACTGTGAGGTGGAGTGCGTGTGAATGAGGTTAGGTGTGTGCGTCAACACGTGTAGGTGCATTGTGTGTGTGTACAACAACAGACCGAGTGACAATACGTCTTTCTCATTTTCACCCCACGATCCTCCACCCTTTCCTGCCCCACCCCACCCCGCCCCGCCCCGCCCTGCCCGCCCTACCCGCCCCGCCCCCAGGGGAGGAGCCAGCGCTACAGGGTGGGGAGGCCGGCCAGGTGCAGGTGAGTTGGGAGAAGATGAGTAAGTCCAAGCACAATGGCCTGGACCCTCAGGAGCTGGTGCGGCAGTATGGCATTGACACGCTTCGCCTCTACATCCTGTACGCTGCCCCGCCCGAGAACGACATCCTCTGGGACAGCAAGAGTGAGCTCACACACTGACCATACTACACACACACACACACACACACACACTGACCATCCTACACACACACACACACACAGACCATCCTACACACACCCACACACACACACAACACTGCATTACTACACACACACACACACACACACACACACTGACCATACTACACACACACACACACACAGACCATACTTCACACACACACACACACACAGACCATCCTACACACACACACACACACTAGACCAATTACACACACACACACACAACACAGACCATCCTTACACACACACACACACACACAGAACATCTACAACACACCAGACCCATACTTCACACACACACACCGACCACCTACCCAACACACACACACACGCACAGCAAACACACACACACACACAGGACCATCCTACACACACACACACACACACCACACACACACACACATAGACCACTCCTACACACACCGACTATTTTACACACACACACACACACCACAGACCATCCACACACACACACAACATTCACACAATCCATACACATACATCCCTAACACACACACACACCGACCATCCTAGACACACACACACACAGACATCCACCCACACCACACAGAGACATCTACACACCACACACACACACATATGGACCGTCCTACACAAACACACACATAGAGCCTCACAGACACACGCATATCTGCCACTTTATGAACCAAAAAAACCCTGTGTACCTGTGCGCTGATATGTGTGTGCCGGTGTGTTTGTGCTGGTGTGTGCTAATATTTGTCTGCGTGTGTGTGTGCTGGTGTGTGATGCATGTGTGTGTTCTGGTGTTGTGCTGATATTTGCTGGTGTGTGTGTGCTGTGTGTTAACATGTGTGCTGTGTGTTAACGTGTGCTTTGTTAACGTGTGTGCTGTGTTAATATGTGTGTGTGTGTGCTGGTGTGTGCTGATATTTGCTGGTGTGTATCTGCTGGTGTGTGTGTGCTTGTGTGTCGTGCTGGTTGTGTGTGATATTGCATGGTGTGTTGTGCATGGTGTGTGATGCATGTTGTGTGTGGCTTTGGAATATTTTGCGGTTTGTGTGTGCTTTGTGTGTGATGATGATGTGTGTGCTGGTGTGTGCTGATATTTGCTGGTGTGTGTGTCTGCCTGTGTGTGAATGCTTGTGTGATGTATGCGTGTGTGTGTGCTGATATTTGCTGGTGTGTGTGTAGCTGTGGTGTATGCGCGTGTGATGCCTTAGACGATGCCCTCCCTGGAGTTCTGCGTTGGCAGGCTCGTCTCTGGGGGCTGGTGTCCAAGCTGAGGGTAGCGCGTCAGCAGAAGCCCCACCCTGACCCCTCCCTGCTGGGGCCCAAGGAGCGGCAGGCAGCCAGGAATATCTGGGAGAACGCCAACTACGCTGTTCAGCAGGTAACCACAGTAACTACGCTGTTCAGCAGGTAACCACAGTAACTACGCTGTTCAGCAGGTAACCACAGTAACTACGCTGTTCAGCAGGTAACCACAGTAACTACGCTGTTCAGCAGGTAACCACAGTAACTACACTGTCTAGGTAACCACAGTAACTACACTGTTCAGCAGGTAACCACAGTAACTACACTGTTCAGCAGGTAACCACAGTAACTACACTGTCTAGGTAACCACAGTAACTACACTGTCTAGGTAACCACAGTAACTACACTGTTCAGCAGGTAACCACAGTAACTACACTGTTCAGCAGGTAGCCACAGTAACTGCACTGTTCAGCAGGTAGCCACAGGAACATTATCACAACATCAAAATCAATCACTTTTCAAACACAATACACCCTTTCTTTACAACATGGCAAAGCTATTTTCCTCCATAACAGCAGCAAATATAATCTTCTAGAACACAGCTCCCTGTTCAGCTAAATGTATATAACCTTCTAGAACACTGCCCGCTGTGTGGCTACCCCCCCTGACCCACCCCCCGTTCCTCCCCTCTGACCTTCAACCTCTGACCTGTAGCTTCGTAAGATCCAACTTTATAACATCTCTCCAAAGAAAATACCCAGACCTGACTAGAGGTTTCCATGGAGACAGGAACAGTATCCAATCACCCTGACTAGAGGTTACTATGGAGACAGGAACAGTATCCAATCACCCTGATTAGAGGTTACCATGGAGACAGCAAGAGTATCCATTGACAAGAACAATTAGCCTTACTATAGGTTACCATGGAGACAGGGACAGCATACAATCGCCCTGACTAGAGTTTACTATGGAGACAGGGACAGCATACAATCGCCCTGACTAGAGGTTACTATGGAGACAGGAACAGTATCCAATCGCCCTGACCAGAGAGACAGTCAGAAATGATCACAGGATAGACACGAGGATGCTAGTGTTACTATAGATAGTGTTTACTATAATATGCTGCACATCAAGATATACACTATCCTGTATATAAGGTTAATATCTAGTATACTGTATAAGAGCTTTATATACTATCCTGTATATAAGGTTAATATCTAGTATACTGTATATGAGTAATATATACTATCCTGTATATGAGTAATATCTACCGTCCTGTATAGCAATGTAAAGGTTAATATCTACTATCCTGTATATATTATATATATATATATAATATATAATATATATATACGAACTTGTGTAAATAAGCTGGTGCGTTGTGCTTCCAGGTCACAGGTCACCTTGCAGAGGACTTCCAGGTCAACACTGCCATCGCTCGGCTTATGGGGCTGTCCAACACACTGTCTGTGAGTACATGCTGCTATGGCAACCACCCTGGCCACCTTGCCTCAGGATTGGACTAACTTTGTGTGTGTGTGTGTGTCCATGTGTGTGTGTCTCCCCGTGTGTGTGTGTCTCCCCGTGTGTGTGTCTCCCTGTGTGTGTGTGTCTCCCTGTGTGTGTGTGTCTCCCTGCGTGTGTGTGTGTCTCCCTGCGTGTGTGTGTGTCTCCCTGTGTGTGTGTCTCCTTGTGTGTGTGTGTGTCTCCCTGCGTGTCCAGAACGCGCCGGCTGCTGTGCTCCAGCACAGTGTGGAGTACGAGGAGGCTCTGGCAGCACTGGTGCTGATGACAGCTCCCATGGCTCCTCACCTAGCATCTGAGCTCTGGGCTGGTGGGTTCAACACGCACACACACACTCACACACACACCACACCACACCACATCACCCACACACACACACACACACACACACACC
>BROE01000014.1:1608562-1628173 GCA_036571765.1 Plecoglossus altivelis
GACTAGAGGTTACTATGGAGACAGGAACAGTATCCAATCACCCTGATTAGAGGTTACCATGGAGACAGCAAGAGTATCCATTGACAAGAACAATTAGCCTTACTATAGGTTACCATGGAGACAGGGACAGCATACAATCGCCCTGACTAGAGTTTACTATGGAAACAGGGACAGCATGACAACATCGCCCCCCCCAACCCCCACCCCCCAACCCAAGCCCCCTACCCCCCACCCCCAGACTAGAGCGTTTACTATGAGACAGGAACAGTATCCAATCGCCCTGACCAGAGAGACAGTCAGAAATGATCACAGGATAGACACGAGGATGCTAGTGTTACTATAGATAGTGTTTACTATAATATGCTGCACATCAAGATATACACTATCCTGTATATAAGGTTAATATCTAGTATACTGTATAAGAGCTTTATATACTATCCTGTATATAAGGTTAATATCTAGTATACTGTATATGAGTAATATATACTATCCTGTATATGAGTAATATCTACCGTCCTGTATAGCAATGTAAAGGTTAATATCTACTATCCTGTATATATTATATATATATATCCTAATATATAATATATATATACGAACTTGTGTAAATAAGCTGGTGCGTTGTGCTTCCAGGTCACAGGTCACCTTGCAGAGGACTTCCAGGTCAACACTGCCATCGCTCGGCTTATGGGGCTGTCCAACACACTGTCTGTGAGTACATGCTGCTATGGCAACACCCCTGAGCCACCTTGCCTCAGGATCGACGATCCCTTTGTGTGCTGTGTGTGCTGTCTATGCTGTGTGTGTCTCCCACGTGTGTGACCTGTGTCCTCCAGTGTCGGTGTCTCCCTAGCGTGTGCGTGTGTCTATCCCTGTGTGCGTTGTGATCCTCCCCTGCCATGTGTCAGTGTGTGCGTCTCCCTTGCGCCATACAATGATTTCGTGTGTCTCCCGCGTGTGTGTCTCCTCTGATGTGTGTGTGTGTCATCCCCTGCAGCCGTCCGAACCGCGCCGGCCTGCTGATGCTCCAGACAGGTGGGAGGCCAGGGAGGCCTAGCTACACTGGTGCTGATGACAGCACCCATGGCTCACTCACCTAAGCTCTGCAGCTCGGCTGGTGGTTCAACACGCACACACCACACTCACACACACAACCACCCACACCACATACACCCCCACACACACCAACACACCACCACACCACACACACCCTGCATACAACACCACATACACACACCCACACCACACCCACACCAACATCACCACCACACCACAACACCACCATTCATACATACCAAACACACACACACCACACCACAATCACCCACACACACACACACCTTCATACATACACACACACACACCACACCACATCACCCACACACACACACACACACACACCACTATTTCACATCCAAACACACACACCCATCACTCACATTCCAGCACCACATACACACAACACACACCACCACACACATCACACAAACACACACCCACCACACACACACACGATAACCTTCACTACACCACACACACACACGCCACCACACACACACACCACCACACATACCTTCATACAACACACACGCACACACACCACACAGCACACACATGCAGAAGAGTAATGTGTGGGTTGGTTCTTTGGAAAAGCATATCCTCCTTCTGATATCGTCAGGCAGGGAATCTTACAGGAAGTGTGTGCGCGTACGAGTGACATTCTGAGTATGCTAGAGGCTCCCACATCACCTGCGAGACAAAACAAATTCATCTGTGGCAGAACGGTACTAACCATGCATGAGACAGACTACCAAAACCTGCTGGTGACTCTCTGTTCTAACAGGCTGACCCAAGGAATTGGCCAACCCGCCTACCATCATCTCACCTCCTGTTAATTTGACATCGCACCTTAGGACGGTTTGGGATGAGTGCGGATGAGACAGTTCGTACGATGTGCTTCTGGATGGGTGCACCGCATGTATGTGGCCCCACACAGCAATGCACACGCACGAGTGGGGCAGTGGGTAACCGTGGCCAATATCAGAGATGGAACTAACAACCTGTTTAGACAGTGGAGACCCCAAGTAATACACAGGAGGAGGAATAGCAAGAGTAATAGAGACAAGGGAGAAGAGAGAGAGTAATAGAAGAGTAGGCGTACACGAAGAGCAAGACAGTAATAAGAAGAAGCGGAAGCGAAGGAGAGAGACGTAGTGTGCGTAGGTCTTGACAGAGAGCGGCGAGAGGAGAGAGGGGGCGGAGAAAAGAGAGAGAGAGAAGCGAGGCGAGAGAGAACAGGGAGGGAGCGAGAGAGAGAAAGGGAGCAAGAGAGATAGAGTGAGTGAGGGACAATGAAATGGGAGTTGGAAAGTTGACCGATACAATCTTATCTATTTGGAGATCTCAGGTCTCATGAGTAACTCGTGTCTTTATGTGGCCTGTGTGTGTGTGTCCAGTCAGTGTGTGCGCTGTGTGTGTGTGGCTGTGGTATGTGCTGATGTGTGTGTGGTCGTATGTGTTGCCTGTATATGGTGTGTTGATGTGTGCTGTAAACTGTGTGTGTGTGGTGTGTGTGCCCTCCAGGTTTGAGCCAGGTCAGGACCCCACCCAGCCCTGGTGAGTGTTGGGGGGAGGTGCTGCAGCAGCCCTGGCCCAGCGTGGATCCTCTCTACCTGGACTCTCCTGACACCCTGGAGCTGGCTGTGAGGGTGAGGCACACACACGCACACACGCTCACACACACACACACACACGCTCACACACACAAGCACACGCTCACACACACACCTACGCACACCTGTATATACAGACACACACACCTACATGTACGCACACACACACATACACACACACACACTCAATCAAACACACACACACACTCACATTCACTCACACATACACATACACACACACACCTCACAACACACACACACAAAAAAAAAAAACACACACACACATTACACACTCAAACATACACACTCACCATACCACACACTGCAACATCACATACACACTCACATACACACAAATACACTCACACACTTTTGTATATACTCAGTGCTTCACTCAGTGCTCTTGAACCCAGTCATGGGTCTATGCTTGGCACACACTCTGTCATTTAAAGAGCCTGTGTTTAGTTTCTGTTGCACGATGTGTTGTGTGTTACTGGACGAGGGTGGTGGTTTACGCGTTTCGGTCAAAAGTTCACTTAACTTTAAACAGACAAGTGGGTAATGATTAAAGGCACAATACACCTTACCTCCCACTCTCTCCCTTTCTCCTCCTCTCACTCTCCTTGACTCCCTCTCCTTCTCCTCCTCCCCTTGTTCTTTACCTTTATCTCCCGCTCATTCTCTCTTTATCCTTCCTTCCTTCCTTCTCTCCTTCCTTCCTATCCCTCCTTCTAACTTTGAGCCCCCTCTCCACTTATCTCTCTGATATATACATGGAGTCCTTTACAGCAGAGGGATTTACACACACACACACCACAGCACACACCACATCACACACACACACCACAGCACACACACACACACACACCACACACCACTACACACACACACCACATCACCCACACACACTCGCACACACACACACACCACACTACACACCACATTACACCACACTGCACACCACATCACAACACACACACAGATGCACCACTCTCTCTCACAAACATTGACACCGTTAATAAGTACTGACCTCTCCACACCTCTCTCCCTCATCTCTCTCCTCTCCCTCCCCTGCTCCCCCGCTCTCCTCCCCTACTCCCCTCTCCCCTCCGCCCCCCCCTCCCCTCCCTCTCTCCCCCCTCCTCCCTCCAGATCAACAACAGGTTGTGTGGAAGTGTCACTGTGTCCCGCCACCTGTCCCAGGATGCCGAGCAGGTGCGCCGGCTGGTTCTGGAGAGCCCCCTTGGACAGCGTCTCCTTGGCAACCGGCCCATCAAGAGAGCCATCCTGTCCCCTCGGACGGCTCTCATCAACTTCCTGCTGGAGGAGTGACACACGCTCTTCTTGTCACGGATTGGTGGAGGCTCCTGTCACTGTGCCAGAGGACTTCCTGAGACATTATTGAGTCAATGGGTTTATTTTATACCACAAAATGATAGTTGACCTAATTTATTTTCATGATGGAACAGTGCGATGATAATGTCGACATGGTGGATGTCTAGATATGTAAAATATATACTGTCTCTAAGTCTGGTTTGTGGTTAATGTGTCAACATTGACTGAAGCAACTGGAATACTTCACATTCTCAAAAGTCTAGATATCTCTCTGTCTTGCTCTTGCTCCCTCTCTCTTGCTCCCTCTCTCTTGCTCCCTCTCTCTTGCTACCTCTCTCTCCCAATATTTTCTCCCCCTTACTCTACAACTCTCCAGACAGACAGACAGACAGGCAGTCTTACAGACAGACAGGCAGCCTTACAGACAGACAGACAGACAGACAGTCAGCCAGTCAGTCCTCCAGACAGCTAGCCAGTCAACACTCCAGCCAGACAGGCTGCCAGCCAGGCAGTTATTTCCTCCAGCCAGCCATCCAGGCCTTGTGTGTTAAGAGAGCACCACAGGGGTCTTCATGAGCTGAATGGAACGTGATGCTCTGTTGGGCTTTTAGAACACACATTGTGTTCCGCTGCCCTGGTTCCAGAACCTTCCCTATACGTCACTGTGAATATGAGCATCTGCTTCAAGAATGTGTCATCAGTATTATTAAACGAGTGTTTATAGCTTCAATCCCTCTCTGCTCACAGAGATACTGGCTCCATAGCTCTGTCTAACCTGTCTAACCCAACACCCAGGGGCAGTTTTGAGGGGGGCACTTCCCCTCTGACAACATGCTTGTCAGAGGGGAACCCCTTGCAGTCCCCCTGAATGTAGAGTCTGAATAATTATAAACATGGTCTTTTTCCTGTGAATGCCTGCGATGCAGTCGACCAATAATGTCAAGTGTAACTGGGCCCCCTAACAGTACAACTGGCCCCCAGTTGGGCCCTGCCTCCCTACTTTAAATAGTCTAGAAGCGAGCCGGAAAGCAATTCCCTGTAGATAAGGAGTTCACAGGTTCAAATCCCCCTCTGTGTGTTGCTGTGGATGAAAGCATTTGCTAAGTAGATACAGTATTACTGCTTTAAATCCCTCACCTAGAATGATTGTATAGAACCCCCCTCCCCTTGTACACACACACACACCACCCTGCGTGAATATAGGATTGTTACCTCACTTCCTGTGTGTGTGTGTGTGGTGAATCTCCTAGGTGACATGAACGCTCAGGTCAGCGGCAGGAGAATACTGAGTGAGAAACTGGAAGAGAGATTGACTAAGAGAGGGGTTAACAGAGAATAAGAGAAGGGTTAACAGAGACTAAGAGAGGGGTTAGCAGAGACTAAGAGAGGGTTAACAGAGAATAAGAGAGGGGTTAACAGACTGAGAGAGGGGTTAACAGACTGAGAGAGGGGTTAACAGACTAAGAGAGGGATTAACATAGACTAAGAGAGGGGTTAACAGACTAAGAGAGGGGTTAACAGAGAATAAGAGAGGGGTTAACAGAGACTAAGAGAGGGGTTGGCAGAGACTAAGAGAGGGTTAACAGAGAATAAGAGAGGGGTTAACAGAGACTAAGAGAGGGGTTAACAGTCTAAGACAGGGGTTAACAGACTAAGAGAGGGGTTAACAGACTGAGACAGGGGTTAACAGACTAAGAGAGGGATTAACATAGACTAAGAGAGGGGTTAACAGACTAAGAGAGGGGTTAACAGAGGACAGAGAGGGGTTAACACAGACTAAGAGAGGGGTTAACATAGACTAAGAGAGGGATTAACAGACTAAGAGAGGGGTTAACAGACTAAGAGAGGGGTTAACAGACTAAGAGAGGGGTTAACAGACTGAGAGAGGGGTTAACACAGACTAAGAGAGGGGTTAACAGAGACTAAGAGAGGGTTTAACAGAGACTAAGAGAGGGATTAACAGACTAAGAGAGGGGTTAACATAGACTAAGAGAGGGGTTAACAGACTAAGAGAGGGGTTAACAGAGACTAAGAGAGGGATTAACAGAGGACAGAGAGGGGTTAACACAGACTAAGAGAGGGGTTAACATAGACTAAGAGAGGGGTTAACAGACTAAGAGAGGGGTTAACACAGACTAAGAGAGGGGTTAACAGAGGACAGAGAGGTGCCTTTTTCCCGCCATCAGCCCCCGACCTTTGACCCCACATTCTCTGTGGCTGTCAGGTGACAGGAAACGGCCCTTGGTGGAGACAGAAAAACAGGAAGAGTCGCCAGGAATGAGGGTGAAGGAGCGAGACCCCTCCTCTCCGCTTCTGTCACACACGTCCTGTGGCTGCTGCTGGTCTCTCTTCAACCATCTGCAGAAATACCTGCTGCTGGTCTCTCTTTGACCAGCTGTAGAAATACCTGCTGCTAATCTTACTTTAACTAGCTGTAGAAATACCTGCTGCTGGTCTCTGTAACCATCTGTAGAAATACCTGTTGCTAATCTTACTTTAACCATCTGTAGAAATACCTGCTGCTAATCTCTCTTTGACTAGTTGTAGATATACCTGCTGCTGGTCTCTCTTTAACCACCTGTAGAAATGCCTGCTATAAAGGGGGCTTTTGAAGTGAGCTGGTTATGAGCGTTTGATGTGTGTAATACTTCTTGAGCAGACACTTTGAACCAAGCCAAATTCTAAACCTGATGCCACTGATTTGCTTCCATACCTCTGGTGTCTCCCAGTCACTCTCTCTCCTTGGGGTCTTGTAGGTCAGAAATGGTAGATGAGAGCACATTCCATCCATGGCTTGGTGATATTGAAGCTCATTTCCCAGGGTCCTCCCCCCCCTCCCTCCCTCACCCGAAAGCCATTCACACAAACTCCAAAACTCAGTAAGTATTTGTGTCAGTGACTGCCCTCCGGTCATTTGACACTTCCGTCAGAGCTGCTGTTTCCATGGCTACCAGAGTAACTGAAGAGGCAGCAGTATGTGATGACTCACTTCCTGGTATCACAGTCTCTGTCACCAGCCTGAGAAGCGCTTGGACTTGCTTTCATAAATCTGGATACTTTGATCAACCTCACCCTCACCACTCCCTCTTTCTCAACCCTCTCGACCTCACCTCACCCAACCTCCCTCACTGCCATACCTCCTTCTCACCCCTCTTTCACTCCTTCTCACTCCTCTACCTCGCCAACATCTCCCCTGCCTCCTTCTCTCCCCCTCCTCCCCCACCTCTCCCCTGCCTCCTTCTCTCCCCCTCCCCCCCACCTCTCCCTCTTTCTCTCCCACCCTCTCTCTAACTCCCTCTCTCCCTCTTTCTCTCCCACCCTCTTTCTATCTCCCTCTCTCCTCTTTTCTCGTCACTCCAGATCGTGGCAGGTCCCTTCTTACAAACATGAGTTGGCCGTGTTACCCTCTGGGTATTGGCTGGTGGTAAGATTGTATGTGTGTGAGAATGCCCATAGCCCAGGTAGTCGCCCTGGTCTAGTCGCCCTGGTCTAGTTGCCCTGGTCTAGCTGTCCTGGTCTAGTTGCCCAGGTCTAGTTGCCCTGGTCTAGTTGCCCAGGTCTAATTGCCCTGGTCTAGTTGCCCTGGTCTAGTTGCCCTGGTCTAGTTGCCCAGGTCTAGTGGCCCTGGTCTAGCTGCCCTGGTCTAGTTGCCCTGGTCTAGTTGCCCTGGTCTAGCTGCCCTGGTCTAGTTGCCCTGGTCTAGTTGCCCTGGTCTAGTTGCCCTGGTCTAGCCGCCTGAGTGTGTGAGTCAGCTTCTGGATCCTGGATGGGGCTCAAAGCACTAGACTGAAGGGGAGAATATCATATCATAAATACAGTGCATGTGTTACGTATACTAGGTTAAGCTTGTTACCCCATTAGACGTGTTATGTGCCCAAGGTGTATATTTCCCGGTCTTATCACTGAAAGCTGTTCTCAGTGACGGTTTATTACAGTGTTCCATCACCGTTTTATCAGTTCAAGATAAGGTTCTGTCGAGGCTTCCCTTTTGATTAAGGTTTGGATGTGTTGTTTGAAAGTGTATTAACACGGTCTCCTGGTTTTGCGATAAATTCCGTGAACTTTCTCGCTATTCGTGATTTAGACACTCAGATTTAGATGCTGTATGTGGGTCATGCGCGTGCGGACTAGACCGTCACGTCTTGACCCCCGTCATCTCTGTATCACTGTTCCTTTAAAAAACGAACCGCTGCCTGTCCCACGGTGTCCTTATCCACTCCGCTTAAGATCTCCTGTTACGTACCATCGTCAACAGTTGCCTACGTCAAAGTTCTCTATTTTTTATTTGAATCGAAGACTGCGTACTGATTTAGGCCACGGTGGGTTTTCACCAATCAGAGGGAAACGTTTCGGCTGGCTCGCAGTAAACTAACAACAAGCTGTTGAATGGAAGTTTCTGTCTGCCATAAGTGAGCGCTGAAGGTACCGTTTGGAACCGTGAGATATCTGATCCGACTTTCTAACAAGACTGCATCCTGTTGTGAGCAGAGCGGGACAAGCTCACGAAGGAACACGCTTCTCGTGACTTTTCCAATAACCTCTATTCTGAGGAGTCTCCGGGACCGTTGAAACGCCGGGACAAACTGTTCTTCAAGTTCGGTTCAGGATCCACGTTGGAAGCACTCGTGACGGTGCGCGAGGCTGTAGACCGTAAACTTTTACTTTAAGGCTGACAGATGGACCTTTGGAGTTTAATCCTTTGAGTTAGCGTGCTATTAATAACTTTTCTTTTGAATCGGATAGCGGGATTTGAATCTCTCCTTTTTTCGTTAGTTTGTAAGTATTTTAAAACTTCAAGCCTCTGCTTTTATATTTTGTGTAAAATAAGATTTTTTGTCAGTTACTCTGCGACACTTCAAAATGGATAAATACGACGATTTGGGTCTTGAAGCGAGTAAATTCATAGAAGACCTGAACATGTACGAGGCGTCTCGAGACGGGCTGTTCAGAATGAGGAGAGACGCGGGGAACAACCCTGACTTTGAAGAAACCCGAAAAGTCTTCGCCACTAAAATGACTAAAATCCACATGCAGAAGCAGCAAGAGGAAATGGCGAAACACAGCCTGGCCGTTAGAATGAACGGGGCTCACCACAGAGTTACCGACCACACGTTTTACACCAAAGATAGGCCGCCTATCAATAGCTACCGAGTGGCGGGCGAAGCCGCGGCCAAACCTCCCATTCTGTCTGGCCCCATGCCGGCCGCCGGTGGCCAATACGGACCTTATGACGGTCAGAAACACCACTCAGGACTCCAGCACGATATTGCAACTGGCAGAACATACAACTGCGGGAACAATTACGATAACAAGGACCGTTTGGAGTCGCATTCTTACCAACAACAAGCAGCGATGGTCGCCGGGCCTGGAAACATGACCCACTCCGTCCCCTCATACGAGGGTCATGGCCCCATCAGCCCCCTGGGTGCCTGGGGTTCCTCCCAGGTTAACCAGCCACCTCAGGGAGCCTCCTCTGGGGGCAGTCAGCCTCCACCACCCCAGCCTCCACCACCCCAGCCTCAGCGCCACTCTCCTTCCTCCTCATTTTCCAGTACCCTCCCAGCTCCTGGCACCCCCGGGCCCCTCCAGAGGCCCCCCGCCGGTGCCGGGCCAGTGAGAGGCTGGACTGGGGAGTCCTCCATGACAGGGAGACCAGATCTGATTCCCTCCCTGCCTCTGAGTGCTTTCACTGGGGGAGCTGAGCTGTACCTGCCCCAGCCTCAGCCCCAGCCCCAGCCTCAGCCCCAGCCCCAGCCTCAGCCCCAGCCTCAGCCTGCCACTGTCACACCCCCACCTCTGGCTTCCTACTCCCCACCCTCCACTGCCCCCAGACCCTCTTCCACCCAGGCAGACCTCCGTTACAATGGTCAGCCCCAGCCTCAGAGCCCTGGTCCTCTCTCATCAGCCCCAGCCCAAGGGGCAGCCTCTTCCCTGGCCTCACCTCCTCCTCCCTCCCTGTCGGCCCAAGTCAAAGCCCCTTCCCCAGCCCCAGCCCTAGCTCCAGGTACAGTCTCGGCCAACTTTAGCCAAGGTCATGGTCCTGGCCAGGCCAGTCCGACTGGCTTAGTGGGGCCTACGGCCCCTGGTTCTGAATACCCACAGTCGTCCTCTGGACAGGGGGTCTTCGTTGCCCAGCCCCAGGCCCTGGCCCAGCTCCAGGCCCAGCACCAGGCCCCGGCCCAGCCTCAAGCCCAGCACCAGGCCCCGGCCCAGCACCAGGCCCAGCACCAGGCCCCAGCCCAGCACCAGGGCCAGCACCAGGCCCCAGCCCAGCCTCAAGCCCAGCACCAGGCCCAGCCTCAAGCCCAGCACCAGGCCCCGGCCCAGCACCAGGCCCCGGCCCAGCCTCAAGCCCAGCACCAGGCCCAGCCTCAGGCCCAGCCTCAGGCCCAGCACCAGGCCCCGGCCCAGCCTCAGGCCCAGCACCAGGCCCCTGGGGCTGTCCGGCTCCCCTGCCAGACCCTCCACGTGCAGCCAGAGCAGGGCTCATCAGCAGCAGAGCTCCAGCTGGAGGCTCTGACCCAGCGGCTGGAGAAGGAGATGGATGCCCAGCCCACAGCAGAGTACTTTGGTGAGAACTCCAGCTCTGTCTAGGAGAACGATCTCCTCCTTATTTTGCTACCACATAGTCTGTCTGCCTGCCTGCCTGCCTGCCTGCCTGTCTATCTGCCTGTCTGTCTGTCTGTCTGTCTGTCTGTCTGTCTGTCTTTCTGTCTGCCTGTCTGTGAAGTGGAACCTGTGATCATAATAATTCTATGAAAGCCTGTTGGGCGGGTTGCCAGGTTGGGAAGGTTGTGTCCTCATCCCCCTTCAGCTGTCAGGGCAGAGAGGATTACAGTGGAGTCCACATCAATAGCCACAGTCATTAGTAACAGGATACAGAGTCTGTATCATCCTGTCCGACCACAACATGCTGTCCTCCTCTCCATTTATCCTGTCTGCTCTACTCTCACCTGTCTGATTACAACATCCTCTCCTTTGCTTTGCTCTGCTCTGGTCCCCTCTCTTCTCCTCTCCTCCCCTCTCCCACCCTCTCCTCTCCTCTGCTCTCCTTTGCTTTGCTCTGCTCTGGTCCCCTCTCTTCTCCTCTCCTCCCCTCTCCTCTCCTCCCCTCTCCCATCCTCTCCTCTCATCTGCTCTCCTCTGCTCTGCTCCCCTCCCTCCTTCCCTTCTCCTCTCGTCCCCTCTCCCATACTCTCCTCCCCTCCCCCCTCCTCTTCACCTCTCCACTCCTCACACATCAGGTTGCATAGACCTCTGTGTGTCTGTTTGTGTGTGTGGATACACACGTCATTCACACATACTATTCTTGGTCAGAGTCATTAGTGGTCAAGTGAGTTGGCTGTGAGACCAAGAAAATATTTGACTATTTATAAACATTCACAGAGTGTGGAGTCAGAAAGACACTCTGTCTGCTTCAGTGACAACAGGAAGCACAAAGGACAAGAGGAACGATGTCATGGATACATGTGACTAAACCAACTAAGCTGGAGGGAGGGAAGAAAGAGCAAGGGGGGGAGAGAGGGAGATAGATGGAGACAGGGAGGAAGGGAGGGAGGGAGGGAGGGAGAGAAGGAGGGAGAGAGAGGGCTATAAGGACGGTGAGGGAGGAGGAGGGTGAGGGAGGAGTTTTTCCCATCAGCAGCATTTTCATGAAGGACCTCAGGTTTCTGTTCCCGCTTTGAGGAAGGGCTGACAGGAAGTTACACACAGGAAGTAGTTCTGGGCATCTATGACTACTCAGGCCCTCTGTAGGATCCCTGAGGGTAAATAGCAGTAGACCGTACATGAAGGAGGAAGAGGAGCAGGATGATGAGACAAGATAAAGATGTGTAAAGATGGAGAAAGGAGGGCATGAAAGAGAGAGATGTATATACATAACACTAAGATACCTCTAATATGATAAGAGTTGGAACTGAGAGACAGACAGCTGGGCTTAAAGAAAGAGATGAGAGCGTTAGAGAGGTGTGTGTGTGTGTGTATGTGTGTGTGTGTGTGTGCGTGCGTGTGGGTGTAATTGTGTGTGTCTGTGTGTGTATGTGTGTGTGTGTGTATGTGTGTGTGTGTGTGTGTGTATGTATGTATGTGTGTGTGTGTGTGTGTGACAGAGAGTAGGAGGGTGAGAATGAAATGGATAGAGAGAGAGAGACAGGGGACTGACATTTCATGATCCCTCCGAGTGTTCATAAAGCATCCTTATTAAAGGAATGTCCTGCAGCCATGTCTGTCTCACAACCCCACAAACCTGTGTGTGTGTATGTGTGTGTGTGGGTTTGAGTGTGTGTGTGTGTGTGTGAGTGTGTGTGTGTGTGTGTGTGTGAAGGAGCTGTGTGTGTGTGTGTGTGTGTGTAAAGATAACTGACATGTAACCATACTGTCCAGAAGACACACACCCACACATGCTCACACACACATTTTCTCCTACAAGACCATGACCCATCTCTGGAGCCATGCAGTAGACAGTCTGTGGGGATGGACAGAGACAGAGAGAGGCAGAGAGAAAGGCAGAGAGGGAGGCAGAGAGAGAGGCAGAGGCAGAGGGAGAGGCAGAGACAGGCAGAGAGAGAGAGAGGCAGAGGCAGAGAGAGAGAGGCAGAGGCAGAGAGAAAGGCAGAATTAGAATACAGAGAGAATAGAATCAGACTACAGAGCGAATATAATCAGACTACAGAGAGAATAGAATCAGACTACAGAGAATAGAATCAGACTACAGAGAGAATAGAATCAGAATACAGAGAATAGAATCAGACTACAGAGAGAATAGAATCAGACTACAGAGAGAATAGAATCAGAATACAGAGAGAATAGAATCAGACTACAGAGAGAATAGAATCAGAATACAGAGATAATAGAATCAGAATACAGAGAGAATAGAATCAGAATACAGAGAGAATAGAATCAGAATACAGAGAGAATAGAATCAGACTACAGAGAATAGAATCAGACTACAGAGAGAATAGAATCAGAATACAGAGAGAATAGAATCAGACCACAGAGAGAATAGAATTAGACTACAGAGAATAGAATCAGAATACAGAGAGAATAGAATCAGAATACAGAGAGAATAGAATCAGACTACAGAGAGAATAGAATCAGACTACAGAGAGAATAGAATCAGAATACAGAGAGAATAGAATCAGAATACAGAGAATAGAATCAGAATACAGAGAATAGAATCAGAATACAGAGAGAATAGAATCAGACTACAGAGATAATAGAATCAGAATACAGAGAGAATAGAATCAGAATACAGAGAGAATAGAATCATAATACAGAGAATAGAATCAGAATACAGAGAGAATAGAATCAGAATACAGAGAGAATAGAATCAGAATACAGAGAATAGAATCAGAATACAGAGAATATAATCAGAATACAGAGAGAATAGAATCAGAATACAGAGAGAATAGAATCAGACTACAGAGAGAATAGAATCAGACTACAATCAGACTACAGAGAGAATAGAATCAGAATACAGAGAGAATAGAATCAGACTACAGAGAGAATAGAATCAGAATACAGAGAGAATAGAATCAGAATACAGAGAATAGAATCAGAATACAGAGAGAATAGAATCAGACCACAGAGAGAATAGAATCAGACTACAGAGAATCGAATCAGAATACAGAGAGAATAGAATCAGAATACAGAGAATAGAATCAGAATACAGAGAATAGAATCAGAATACAGAGAATAGAATCAGACTACAGAGAGAATAGAATCAGAATGCAGAGAATAGAATCAGAATACAGAGAGAATAGAATCAGAATACAGAGATAATAGAATCAGACTACAGAGAGAATAGAATCAGAATACAGAGAGAATAGAATCAGAAAACAGAGAGAATAGAATCAGAATACAGAGAGAATAGAATCAGACTACAGAGAGAATAGAATCAGAATACAGAGAGAATAGAATCAGAATACAGAGAGAATAGAATCAGAAAACAGAGAGAATAGAATCAGAATACAGAGAGAATAGAATCATAATACAGAGAATAGAATCAGAATACAGAGAATAGAATCAGACTACAGAGCGAATATAATCAGACTACAGAGAGAATAGAATCAGACTACAGAGAGAATAGAATCAGAATACAGAGAATAGAATCAGAATACAGAGAGAATAGAATCAGAATACAGAGAATAGAATCAGACTACAGAGAGAATAGAATCAGACTACAGAGAGAATAGAATCAGACTACAGAGAATAGAATCTGAATACAGAGAATAGAATCAGAATACAGAGAATAGAATCTGAATACAGAGAATAGAATCAGAATACAGAGAATAGAATCAGAATACAGAGAGAATAGAATCAGAATACAGAGAGAATAGAATCATAATACAGAGAATAGAATCAGAATACAGAGAATATAATCAGAATACAGAGAGAATAGAATCATAATACAGAGAATAGAATCAGAATACAGAGAATAGAATCAGACTACAGAGAATAGAATCAGAATACAGAGAGAATAGAATCAGAATACAGAGAATACAATCAGAATACAGAGAATAGAATCAGAATACAGAGAGACTAGAATCAGAATACAGAGAATAGAATCAGAATACAGAGAATAGAATCAGAATACAGAGAGAATAGAATCAGATTACAGAGAGAATAGAATCAGACTACAGAGAGAATAGAATCAGAATACAGAGAATAGAATCAGATTACAGAGAGAATAGAATCAGAATACAGAGAGAATAGAATCAGATTACAGAGAGAATAGAATCAGATTACAGAGAGAATAGAATCAGAATACAGAGAGAATAGAATCAGAAAACAGAGAGAATAGAATCAGAAAACAGAGAGAATAGAATCAGAAAACAGAGAGAATAGAATCAGAAAACAGAGAGAATAGAATCAGAAAACAGAGAGAATAGAATCAGAATACAGAGAGAATAGAATCAGAATACAGAGAATAGAATCAGAATACAGAGAGAATAGAATCAGAATACAGAGAATAGAATCAGATTACAGAGAGAATAGAATCAGATTACAGAGAGAATAGAATCAGAATACAGAGAGAATAGAATCAGATTACAGAGAGAATAGAATCAGACTACAGAGAGAATAGAATCAGACTACAGAGAGAATAGAATCAGAATACAGAGAATAGAATCAGAATACAGAGAATAGAATCAGAATACAGAGAGACTAGAACGAGAAACCACATGATCTAATGAGAGTAATGGACAGCGGTGCACATGCTCTTTCAGAACACTGGTCCTCAGATCACTTCTGGATCATCATCTCACACAAGGTACTGGAGGGAGTTTGGAACATGTCACCTCTTATTTTACAGTCAAATACTGTTACCAATGAGATACTACATCCTTAGGCTATCTAGGGAGGAAGGGAGGGGGACGGAGAGGCTACAGAGGCAGAGAGAGAGAGAGGAGAGAGAAAGAGGGGAGATGGGGAGAGAGAAAGAGAGACTGGGGGATCAGCTGGCACATTCTGCATCCTGATTGGCTGAGCTACAGCTGGAGCTTCTGGGAAAATGAGTCTGGTGCCAAATGTGCTCACCAGGGGAATAGAGAGGAATGTCTGGAGTTGTAGCCTAGTTTGTGTGTGTGTGTGTGTGTGTGTGAGAGAGAGTGTGTGTGAGAGGGTGTGTGTGTGTGAGAGGGTGTGTGTGTGAGAGGGTGTATGTGTGTGAGAGGGTGTGTGTGTTAGAGAGAGTGTGTGTGTGAGAGAGGGTGTGTGTAAGAGGGTATGTGTGTGAGAGGGTGTGTGTGTGAGAGGGTGTGTGAGAGGGTGTATGTGAGAGGGTGTGTGTGTGAGACGGTGTGTGTGTGTGTGTGTGTGTGTGTGTGAGAGAGGGTGTGTGTGTGAGAGGGTGTATGTGAGAGGGTGTGTGTGAGAGACGGTGTGTGTGAGAGACGGTGTGTGTGTGTGTGAGAGAGGGTGTGTGTGTGAGAGGGTGTGTGTGAGAGGGTGTGTGTGTGAGAGGGTGTGTGTGTGTGTGAGGGTGTGTGTGTGAGAGGGCGTGTGTGTGAATGTGTCTGGTTAAGGGATACCCTTCCTGTAGCTGGATGAATGATTAGACTAGCAGAGAGATTTGGGGATTTAGAGGAAAGTTTATAGAAGCACTTGAATCTTGCTGGATCAGTGTGTGTGTGTTTATACTGTACAAGCTGCTGAGTTTTGACTCCTTTTCAGTGATTCATGAACGTGTGAGTTGGTACGTGTGTGTGGGGGTTCACTAGTCCAGAGAAAGCCTTTCACACACACACACACACACACACACACACACACACACACACACACACACACACACACACACACACACAGGAGCTGATATGATGTCATCTGTCAGTAGGCGGATGGGATGAATGAATCCATCATCAAAACACTTCTGTTCTCCACTGTGTGTGTGTGTGTATATGTGTGTGTGTGTGTGTGTGCGTACATGTTTGTATGTGTGTGTATGTGTGAGCAATGAGTGTGTAGTTCCCCTGGTATGTGACATTCTAAAGATATTACATACATTGATTCCAGTGTGGCAGTCACACTATGTGTGTGTGTGTGTGGGGGTAGTCACACTATGTGTGTGTGTGTGTGGGTAGTCACACTATGTGTGTGTGTGTGGGGGTAGTCACACTATATGTGTGTGTGGGTAGTCACACTATATATGTGTGTGTGTGTGTGTGTGTGGGTAGTCACACTATATGTGTGTGTGTGTGTGTGTGGGTAGTCACACTATATGTGTGTGTGTGTGTGTGTGTGTGTGTGTGGGTACTCACACTATATGTGTGTGTGTGTGTGTGTGTGTGTGGGTAGTCACAGTAAGGTCTTCTGGAGAATGCTAGCAGGCTGCACAGGGATACAGTGTTCAGGGAGTCAGGAGGTTAAGGTTAGTGTGGATGGGTGTGTGGGTAGGTGGGTGAGAGAGAGAGCAGGAGGCAGATGGGTCTCACCTGGTCTGGTTTGGGTCTGGTCTGGTCTGGGTCTGGTTTCACCTGGTCTGGGTCTGGTCTGGGTCTGGGTCTGGTCTGGTCTGGGTCTGGTCTCGTCTAGGTCTGGGTCTGGGTCTGGTCTCGTCTAGGTCTGGGTCTGGGTCTGGGTCTGGGTCTGGTCTGGTTTCACCTAGTCTGGTTTCACCTGGTCTGGGTCTGGTTTCACCTAGTCTGGTCTTGGTCTGGGTCTGGTCTGGTTTCACCTGGTCTGGTTTCACCTGGTCTGGTCTGGGTCTGGTCTGGTTTCACCTGGTCTGGGTCTGTGTCTAGGTCTGGGTCTGGTCTGGGTCTGGCCTGGTTTCACCTGGTCTGTGTCTGGGTCTGGTCTGGTTTCACCTGGTCTGGTTTCACCTGGTCTGGTCTGAGTCTGGTCTGGGTCTGGTCTGGGTCTGGTCTGGGTCTGGTTTCACCTGGTCTGGTCTAGGTCTGGGTCTGGTCTGGTCTGATCTGGTCTTCTACCAGACAAACAAGTAATCCATCCACACCCTCAGATGGGACAATTAGGGAGACAGGAACACTGTCTCTCTTTCTCTCTTCCCTCTGCTTCTCATTGCTTGTCTTTCGGAGTGACTCACACATCTTCTCTGGACAGGAGACTTGAGAGAGGAAGTGTGTGTGTGCCTGTGTGTGTGTGCCTGTGTGTGTGTGCATGTGTGTGTGCCTGTGTGTGTGTGCCTGTGTGTGTGTGCCTGTGTGTGTGTGTGCATGTGTGTGTGTGCCTGTGTGTGTGTGCATGTGTGTGTGTGCCTGTGTGTGTGTGCCTGTGTGTGTGTGCCTGTGTGTGTGTATAAATGAATGTTTAGCAGGAGCTAATGACAGTGTGGAGCTGAGAGACACGTCAGTATCTGTGCCAAACCTAACAAGCTAAATTGAACTTGTTTCCCCTTTCACTGACACAACCCCAAAACTTCCTCTCACCTTCTTCATGCCTGCCTCCTTTATTGTCTCACGATTACGGTATTGCACTTGCCATGTGTGTGTGTGTGTGTGTGTGACCATGTGTGTAACCATGTGTGTGTTGTGTTGTTGTGTGTTGCTTACAGGGAGCTGCTGTGGAAGGTGTTAACCAAGCAGTGTATTTGGAGGGCCAGCCAAAGGCCTGTCAAAAGCCATGGGGCAGCGCCTTTTTTACCATTGACTAACTTGCTCAAAACAGTTTGCACGGCCTTTTTGCAAGTAAAAAGCAAAAAATACACACCCACCCCCCCACCCACAGGGGCAAGGAAACACCATTATTTTTTTTTGGCACAAAACACATTTACCCCACCCCCCCCCCCCCAAAAAAAAAACCCTCACTTTTTTTTTTACGTTTGTAACCCCAAACCCCAAACAAAAAGCCCCCCCCCCAAAACAATTGCCCCCAAAAAAACCCAAAAACCCGTGGGTTTAAATTTTAAAGAACCGGGAGGGAGGAGGGGAGAGAGAAGAGGGAGAAATGAGGAGGGGAGAGAGAAGAGGGAGAAAGGAGGAGGGGAGAGAGGAGGAAGGGAGAAAGGGGGAGAGAGAGGAGGAAGACAGAGAAAACAGAAAGATAGAGAGGACCAGAAAGGGATGCACAAAGGTCTCAGCCATACTACATACCTCCCAATCCTCCATGAAAGGGGAACACATGCCCCGGCCGGCCCATGCAGAGGGTAACTTGGCTGGGTAGAAATGCAGGCGAGTGGGGGTCAGCTGGAGGTTGAGCTCCAAAGGGAGACAGACTGCAGTTCTGAAAGCTGAGCCCAGCATGGGGAGGGCAGCCCAGGGCAACAGGGTGGGGGGCACGCTGGTCACTGGCTAACCTACCACCCACTGTCAAGTTACACACACACACACACACACACACACACACACACACACACATTTATATACACACACACACACACATACACACACACACACACATATATACACACACACACACACACACACATACCAGCTTGTTAGGCAGCTGCCCCCTCCTCCATCAGGCCTCTAGTGTTGCATAACAAAATCTTTATGACCCAAAGAAAATGTGTGACCCTTTACCCTGTTTCTGTGTGTGAGGTCATTGGTAGCTAGCATATTAGCCACTAGCCTAGCGTAGCATATTAGCCACTAGCCTAGCATATTATAAGGAGATTACAGTCTTTATACCTGTCACAGGGAATACACATGGTTAGCAATGAATAGTCTTTAAAAAAAATGCAACAATGGAAACACTGTCACACACGCACACAGAATCACAGTTGTCTAGCTTTCCTACTGCCTTGCCAAATACCATAAAACTCAATTTCAGGTGGAAAGTTTAGAAGGTGAGGGGGGGTGGGGGGGTTGTGTGATGAGGGTTGCCGTGGGAACAGGCAGCTGATTGTTGTGGACCAGTCAGGAGACAAAACTGTGCCTGTGCTCGGTCCCGCCCACATTCCACCAGCCCCTACAGCCAGCCAACCAGCTGCCTCTGGGGACAATAAGCGAGCAGCTGATTGGCTGAGAGGCCCGCACTGTGCGAACTGGCTGCAAGGTTTGAATCCTGGCACTTTGGGATAATAGTCTGTTTGTTTCAGAGTGATCAGAGCACCACCCAACCACACTAGCAGAATGAGATCTCTGTGGCTGAGACGGAGGGAGGGAGGGAGGAAGGAAGGAAGGAAGGAAGGAAGGAAGGGAGGGAG
>BROE01000014.1:1628436-1651201 GCA_036571765.1 Plecoglossus altivelis
AGGGAGAGAGCGAGAGATTGGAGAGGAGGGAGTTGTTGGTTATGGGAGCAAGTGAGAGAGAGTAAGAGGGAGGAGAGCGGGGAGGATTTGTTGGTCGGATAGGGAGGGAGGGGCCTTGCGGTCGTTGAGCCGTTTTCTGTTCCGGCCATGTTGTGTTCTTGAGGTCGGATGCGTCCTGGTTTTCCTCTCCGGGACGGCGTGTCATGGGGCGTAATTCCGACGAGCAGATGACGAGAGAGACGATCGTTGGAGGTTTTTGAGGCTCGACGGTGTCGTCGCTGGTTGAGGGTCTTAGTTCGTCGTTCTGGTGGTTTCTCGCTCTCGTCTCGTCTGGGTGTTTTTTGCTCTCGGCTGGTTCCGTTTCTCCCTCCGTGTGCTGGTTTGTCTTCCGTTCTTGGTGGGTTTTCTTGGGTGGTGGGAGCCGGGTTGGTAGAGAGTAAGGGGAGGTCGAGCGCAGGGGGAGGCAAGGGAGGGGCGAGAGGGAGGGGGGAGTTCTAGCGTCTCCACATCCTTCATGTTCTGGTGAGTTCAGACGAGCAAGTTTAGCTTCTTGCGTGTTTTCTTCTACCAAAGTGTATACCGGGAAAGGTACCTGGTTATTACCCCAAACTAAGTGGAATTTCACTAATGGTTGGGGGAAAGGATTTGTGTGTGTCCTAAAACTGGTGGCTAATAGACACATTCATGAAGCGCCCCCCTTCATAAAGAGCGCATGGTGATGTGTGCAAACATGCATCGCCAGAGAATCTAAAGAATGTTTGGCTTTCAAGATGGCAGCCGTTCAGTTCTTCTCCAGGTATTTCGTCTCTTCCTGACGGAGGGATACACACCATTCCTTCTAGCACATTCCTTACTTTCTGCTAAGAGTTACGACTTTAATTAAACCCTTTCCACAAGGCTCACCAGGCCCCTCATCTCTCTCCCTCTGTCTCTCTCATCTCTCTCTCTCTGTCTCTCTCATTTCTCTCCCTCTGTCTCTCTCTCCCTCTGTCTCTCTCATCTCTCTCCCTCTGTCTCTCTCATCTCTCACCTCCCCTCCCTCTTTCTCTTTCACTCATCTCTCTCTCTCTCTCTCTCTCTCTCTCCTTCCCCCTGTCTCTCTCATCTCTCCCCTCCCCTGCCTCTTTCTCTTTCACTCATCTCTCTCCCTCTGTCTCTCTCATCTCTCCCCTCCCCTGCCTCTTTCTCTTTCACTCATCTCTCTCCCTGTGTCTCTCTCATCTCTTCCCTTCCTCTTTTTCTTCCACTCATCTCTCTCCCTGTGTCTCTCTCATCTCTCTCCCTGTGTCTCTCTCATCTCTCTCCCTGTGTCTCTCTCATCTCTCTCCCTGTGTCTCTCTCATCTCTCTCCCTCTGTCTCTCTCATCTCTCTCCCTGTGTCTCTCTCATCTCTCTCCCTCTGTCTCTCTCATCTCTCTCCCTCTGTCTCTCTCATCTCTCTCCCTCTGTCTCTCTCATCTTTTTCCCTCTGTCTCTCTCATCTTTTTCCCTCTGTCTCTCTCATCTCTCTCTGTCTCAATTTCAAGGCTTTTCTTCAGTTCTCTGGCTGGAAGCAGATAGGGATGTGGAGAGAGACCCCTGTCAGTGTGTCATCCCTCCCCCTGTCAGTGTGTCATCCCTCCCCCTGTCATCCCTCCCCCCATCATCCCGTGTTCCCCCCTGTTTCAGTGATAGTCATCCCTCCCCCTGTCACGGCTGTTCAATTCCCTCCCCATGTCATCCCTCCCCCCTTCAGTTGTCGATCCCTCCCCCGTGTCAGGTGTGTCATCCCTCCCCCTCATCCCTCACCCCTATCACCGCTCATCCGCGCCTGTCAGTGTGTCATCCCTCCCCCTGTCATCCCTCCCCCCTGTCATCCCTCCCCCCACTGTAGTCAGCTGTGTCATCCGCCTTCCCTCCATCAGGTGTGTCATCCCTCCCCTGTCATCCTGCCCCCCTGTCAATCCCTCCCCCCTGTCAGCTGTTGTCATCCTCTGCCCCCTGCAGTCGAGTGAGCTGCCTCCTCCCCCTCAACCCTCCCTCCCACTGTTGATCACCGGTTCTGGTGTGTGAAGCCCCACCTGCTTTGTGGTGCCTTCGATGGCCAGCGATGACTTGTCAATGTATACCCTCCCCGGGTAATAGAGCTCAGGAGGGGGGACAATTCGTTGTCTCAGATGCCTCTTAAGCCTGCGCGTCTAATGCTGGTGTCAATAGCGTGAGTCGGAGCTCGGCAGAGTGACCACAACCAACACATTGCTTTGGACTCTTGACATTTTTGGTATAGTGCGAAGAATTTCATCGATTGGGCTGCTCCCCGTGTTGTTGACCCGATTGACCTCAGACACAAGTCGGATTTGTTATGATTACGTTTCTCCGTGGAGGATGGGGAATGAGTGCTGTAGTGAGAGAGAGAGCTCCGGTGTCGGTCTGGTGCATGGTCTGTTCTGAACAGGTCTCTCATGATGATGGGGAGTGAGTACGCGAAATCATGGGAGGGAGGGGGAGGGAGGAGGGGGATGTGGGGAGGTTGGTGGAGGGGGAGCTCTATGCATGCTTCATAGAGCTTCTAAATGTTGTTGCCAGGGGAGGATGAGTGTGAAGTTAACAAATCTGGATATGTTGGTCACATGCACTCCTCCCGCGATCCTCTATGGGGGCGATGGGCGGTGGGAGGGGTCGCCGAGGGCGGATACTGAGAACCCCCGCCCTGGGCCTCCCTCCACCCTCGCTGCTCCTCCCCTTTCTCGAGGGCGCTCAGTCACAAATCTAGATCCTCGCCCTCGTACGCTACCTAGAGGCCATCTGAATACACACACGGATAACCACACACACACACACACACACATACTGAACAGAATAACACCCCCCTCTTCTCCTCACCCCCCTCAGAAAATGTGTGGAATGTTCCTTTTTCCTGTGGAACCTGTAGGAGGAGGGGGGTTTGTACACACTAGACATATCTACACATAAACCTCTGTCTAGACCTACATTTAGAACTAGTACAACACTGGACTAGTACTCAGCCCAGACCGTAGAACCACACTGGACTGGGCCCTAGACGTTGCTGAACAGAAACCTATGGTTGGAACCAGACCACGTAGAGATCCTCTCGCTGTGGTTGCCGGCGTACCGGCACTGCGTGGTTGTTATGGTGATGTCGCTAACGGCTGTTCTCTGTTGTTATGGTGATGTCGCTAACGGCTGTTCTCTGTTGTTATGGTGATGTCGCTAACGGCTGTTCTCTGTCCCCAGGCCGACGGCTCAGAGGGAAGGCCTTCTACTATGTGGGAGGGAATGTGTTCTGTGAAGAGGACTTCCTGGTGAGTCTGCGCACACACACACACACAAGCACACGCACACTCACACGCGTGCACACACACACGCACACACACACGCACACACACATACACACACGCGTGCACACACACACGCACACATACACACACATATACACTGACACACACACACACGCATGCACACACACACACTGAAGAGTAACTGGACCTGCAGGGTAACTGGACCTGCGGGGTAACTGGACAGGGGGTAACTTGAGCTGTTGACTGGAGACCACTCCAACCTCACCTCACCCCAGCACTCCCCTAGGGTAACATGTAGGGGGGGCAGGGGCAATACCCCCCTAGGGTAACATGTAGGGGGGGTGGGGCAATACTCCCCTAGGGTAACATGTAGGGGGGTGGGGCAATACCCCCCTAGGGTAACATGTAGGGGGGGCTGTTGGCTTTAGGGCAGCAATGCTGCTTGAGTCCTGGGGGGGAAGGGAAACACAAGTTTACATTGTACATAATGTCAACTTAATGTTGCTACAGTGACTATCTCAAACACACTGTCCCCTATAGTGCATGTGAATGTGTTGCTGGGTCAGTGAGGGTACTGATGTCACCATCTCTTCCTCAATTCTGTTTATCTGTGGTTGCACAACATCAATCAACTAAATGAGCCCATTACAGGTGTGGGGTTGACAGTGTGCGGTGTCTCTCTGTCTCTCAGTACTCAGGCTTCCAGCAGTCAGCTGACAAGTGCAACGCCTGTGGGCACCTGATCATGGATATGGTGAGTCTGTGTGTGTGTGTGTGTGAGAGTCTGTGTGTTTGTCAGTGTTTTCCTGTCTGTTTTTACATAGTGATGTGCCTAGGGTTCACAAACTGTGTGTGTGTGTGTTTGCGTGTGTGTGTGTGTGCGTGCGTGTGTGGGTGTGTGTGTGCGTGTGCGTGCGTGTGTGTGTGCATGTGTGCGTGTGTGTGTGTGTGTGCGTGCGTGTGCGTGTGCGCGGGCGCACGTGTGTGTGTGTGCGCGTGCGTGTGTGTGTGTGTGCATGCGTGTGTGTGTGTGCATGTGTGCGTGTGTGTGTGTGTGTGCGTGCATGTGTGTGCGTGTGCGTGTGCGTGTGTGTGTGCAGATCCTCCAGGCTCTGGGAAAGTCCTACCACCCTGGCTGTTTCCGCTGTGTGGTCTGCAACGACAGTCTGGACGGAGTTCCCTTCACTGTGGACACGGAGAACAACATCTACTGTGTGAAGGATTACCATCGGTCAGTCTGCCAAGACCACAGGCCCCACCAGGAGAGACTGGCTGGCTCTGACTCTTTTTGACTTTCTCTAAATATGCCTGACTGCCTCTCCTTTGTGCGTGTGTGTTCCAGCGTGTGTGTTCTGTGTGTGTGTGTGTTCCAGTGTGTGTGTGTGTTCCAGTGTGTATGTTCCTGTGTGTGTGTTCCAGTGTGTGTGTGTGTGTGTTCCCTTGTGTGTGTTACGTTGTGTGAGTGTTCCAGTGTGTGTGTGTCTTCCCTTCTGTGTGTTACATTGTGTGAGTGTTCCAGTGTGTGTCTGTTCCAGTGTGTGTTCCCTTGTGTGTGTTACATTGTGTGAGTGTTCCAGTGTGTGTGTGTTCCAGTGTGTGTGTTCCCTTATGTGTGTTACATTGTGTGAGTGTTCCAGTGTGTGTGTGTGTGTTCCCTTGTGTGTGTTCCAGTGTTTGTGTTCCAGTGTGTGTGTTCCAGTGTGTGTGTTACATTGTGTGTGTTCTAGTGTGTGTGTGTGTTCCCTTGTGCGTGTTACATTGTGTGTGTGTTACATTGTGTGTGTGTGTTCCAGTGTGTGTGTTCCAGTGTGTGTGTGTGTTCCAGTGTGTGTGTTCCAGTGTGTGTGTGTGTTCCAGTGTGTGTGCGTGTTCCAGTGGTTGTGTATTACACATGCCCCTTTTCACTGAGGAGTTCTTTGTTTTGCAAACTGAGACATCCAGGTGCCAGCCATCTGCAGAAGTGTGTGTGTGCCAGCCGTCTGTAAACATGTGTGTGTGTGTGTGTGTGTGTGTGTGTGTGTGGAGGGGGGGCAGAGGGGAGAGGGAGAGGGGTGAGGGGAGGGGGTAAGGGGGTGAACTAATTTCTACTGAGGGCTTTTTGGGGGCTTGGGGGAGTCATGTGACTGTGGACCTGGTCTGTGTTTTCCTCTCTTGAAGCTCCACACACACACACACACATGTACCCACACATGCACATGTGCACACATACACGCATGTATCTATGTACACACACACACATGTACCCACACACACACATGTACCCACACACACACATGTATCTATGTACACACACACACACACTCACACACACATGTACCCACACATGCACATGTGCACGCACACACATGTATCTATGTACACACACATGTATCTACACGCGCACACACTCACATACATGTACCCACACATGCACATGTGCACGCACACACATATATCTATGTACACACACATGTATCTACACACGCACACACTCACATACATGTACCCACACATGCACACGTATCTACACACGCACACACACACACACACACACAAAGGGCTGTAGAAGTAGCGAGTGTAATGAATGAAGAGGTGAGCAGAGATGAATAGAGCAGATAAACAGACTGCTGTGGGAGCAGACCAGCCTGTAGCTGCAGATCTGTGTCCTCTCTGGGTTATATGTGGAATAGACATTCATCTTGTGTGTTCATCCATCATGTTCCTCTTCCTGTTTCTTGCCCTTAGGGTCCTGGCTCCTAAATGTGCTGCCTGTAACCAGCCCATCCTGCCCTCTGAGGTACCACCCTCTCTCTACTCCTCTCTCCTTCTGTCTCTCCCCATGTCTCTCTCTCCCTCTCTATCTTGCCCTCTCTGTCTCCTCTCTCCATCTCGCCCTCTCTCTTTCCCTATCTCTGTCTCCCTCTCTCTGTCTCCCTCTCTTTGTCTCCCTCTGTCTGTCTCCCTCTCTCTGTCTCTCTCTCTCTCTTTGTCTCCCTCTCTCTGTCTCCCTCTTTAGCTTCCTCTTTCTTTCTTTTTCTCTCTCTCTTTTCCTTTCATTCTTTCTTGGTGTCTCTCTCTCTTGGTGTCTTTCTCTCTTGCTGTCTCTTTCTTTCGCTGTCTCTCTCTCGCTGGGTCTCGCTTTTTTTCTCTTTGTAAAGCCGACAGGCTCTTATGCTGGATCTCGCTCACTCTTTCTCTCGCCCCCCTTCCCTCCCATCCCTCCTCCTCGCCTATTTACCCGAATCCCTCTCTCTCGCATGATAGCATCACCTCACGCATTCACTCTGCCGTGTTTCTCCCTCCCACCTTTTCTCCTTCTCCTTCATTATGTCCTCCTCTCCACGCACCAGGTTCCTCTTCCTTCTCCCTGCTGGCTTCTCCAGCCCCTTTCTGCTCCTCTCGCCTTTTTCTCGCCTCCGGCACCGTGCCACTCTGTCCGCTCGGGCACGATGACCTCTTGACGCTGCTCGCCTCCTGCTCCTCTCAATTCCTTCGCTCCTCTCACATGTACCCTAATGGACAGTCTAACTTCAATTAGATCCCATAAACATTTTAACACACGTACTCGCATTTTCTCACGTCTGCTTACCTTCACTTCTTCTTCCCTTCCATGTCCTTCCTTCCTCCCCTCTCCCTCCTATCCCTCCTCTCCCTCATTCCCTCTCCCAACTTCCGTTCCTTTGCCCCACAAAACAGTGTGCTTTGCGCCAAAATTAGCAAGGTATGCCCTAAGTCACCACTTGTAGAGAGGGATGCCCCTCGCTACACTGTATAAAACTGCAGCTTACCGCGTGAAGAGGCCTTTCAGAATGGAGGTTTGTGATGTAAAAGGTAGCTCTAGTGTGTGAATACACATCTTAAAGGCCGTTACAGTGTGTGATAGAGTGATCCTTTCTGAGATAAGCGTCTCGGGCAGGGTGATTGTAGCCTCGCTTAGGCCTTCAATCTTCAATGACTCACGTCATGGTGCCGGGAATGTGCACCTGGGACGTTCAAACGCTCGCATACCTGGAGCCGTTTGACATGACTGGCTACAGCTCAGCGGCAGAGCCTTTCGCTGTAGATCAAAAGGGTGCAGGTTCAAATCCGCCCTTGTGTGTCTCTCAAGGAAATAAATTTGATTAAAAACTATATAAAAAAACAGGATTTCTGATGAGAAACAAACGTGTTTGTCTTCCCTTGTTGTTGTCTCCTCAAGGAGCTGCTGGCTAGTTTGACCTGTGGTCATGTGACCTGTGGTCAGGGTGGTCATGTGACCTGTGGTCAGGGAGGTCATGTGACCTGTGGTCAGGGTGGTCATGTGACCTGTGGTCAGAGAGGTCATGTGACCTGTGGTCGGAGTGGTCATGTGACCTGTGGTCATGTGGTCAGGGAGGTCATGTGGCCTGTGGTCAGGGTGGTCATGTGACCTGTGGTCGGAGTGGTCATGTGGTCAGAGAGGTCATGTGACCATGGTCAGGGTGGTCATGTGACCTGTGGTCATAGTGACCTGTGGTCAGAGAGGTCATGTGACCATGGTCAGGGTGGTCATGTGATCTGTGGTCATAGTCACCTGTGGTCAGAGAGGTCATTTGACTTTTGGTCAGGGTGGTCATGTGACCTGTGGTCATAGTGACCTGTGGTCAGAGAGGTCATGTGACCATAGTCAGGGTGGTCATGTGATCTGTGGTCAGGGTGACCATGTTAAGATGACCATGTTAGGATGACCGTGTTAGGATGACCATGTTAGGGATGACCACAGTAGGGATGACCATGTTAGGATGACCATGTTAGGATGACAGTGTTAGGATGACCATGTTAGGGATGACCATGTTAGGATGACCATGTTAGGATGACTGTGTTAGGATGACTGTGTTAGGATGACCGTGTTAGGATGACCATGTTAGGATGACCGTGTTAGGATGACTGTGTTAGGATGACTGTGTTAGGATGACCATGTTAGGATGACCATGTTAGGATGACCATGTTAGGATGACTGTGTTAGGATGACTGTGGTAGGATGACCATGTTAGGGATGACCATGTTAGGATGACCATGTTAGGAGGACTGTGTTAGGATGACCATGTTAGGGATGACCATGTTAGGATGACCATGTTAGGATGACCATGTTAGGGATGACCGTGTTAGGATGACCATGTTAGGATGACCATGTTAAGATGACCATGTTAGGATGACCGTGTTAGGATGACCATGTTAGGATGACCATGTTAGGGATGACCATGTTAGGATGACCATGTTAGGATGACCATGTTAGGAATGACCATGTTAGGATGACCATGTTAGGATGACTGTGTTAGGATGACTGTGTTAGGATGACCATGTTAGGGATGACCATGTTAGGGATGACCATGTTAGGATGACCATGTTAGGATGACCATGTTAGGGGGACTGTGTTAGGATGACCGTGTTAGGATGACCGTGTTAGGATGACCACAGTAGGGACGACCATGTTAGGATGACCATGTTAGGATGACCATGTTAGGATGACTATGTTAGGATGACTGTGTTAGGATGACCATGTTAGGATGACTGTGTTAGGATGACTGTGTTAGGATGACCATGTTAGGAGGACTGTGTTAGGGTGATCTGTGTGGTTCCTCAGAGGAAGGTGACCCTCTCTCTGCCTGTGTGTCTCCAGGGTTCAGACGAGACTATCAGGGTGGTGTCCATGGACCAGGACTACCATGTGGACTGCTACCACTGCAAGGTGAGACTACCTGAAGATGGTATCACTGTGGCAACAAAGAGGTAGTATATGTATGAGCAATATGGCATTGCATGCTGGGAAGATATTTATAGCCACTCACATCTCCAGTGTTGTGTTCTGACGGTGTCTAATGACAGTCTAGATGGTATAATTACTGACTGCGGAGCCTCCCAAGATCCACAGTCCCTTAGCACTGTCTGATGGTTTTACTCACCAACGCCTCACCCCCCCTCCCCACACACACACACAGATGTGCCATGCACACACACACACACACACACACACACACACAGATGTGCCATGCACACACACACACACACACACAGATGTGCCATGCACTCACACACACACACACACACAGATGTGCCATGCACACACACACACACACACGCACACACACACACACAGATGTGCCATGCAAACACACACACACACACAGACACACACACAGATGTGCCATGCACACACACACACACACACAGATGTGTCATGCACACACACACACAGACACACACAGATGTGCCATGCACACACACACACACACACACACACACACAGATGTGTCATGCACACACACACACACACACACACCATAGGTTGATTGACAGCTAGGGTTCTTCAGGGTACTCGACAACAAAGAGCAGCGAGTCGTGAGGAGGAGATGGGCTTTGAGAGGGTTTAAGCTCCAGCTCTGTTTTACCATACCGTCTCTGCGCCTGTGTGTGTGTGTCTGTGTGGGTGTGTCTGTGTGGGTGTGTGTGTGTGTTTGTTCCTGACACACGCAGATCAGTTCAAGGTGACAGTGAAGGAATCTCCACGTTTGTTTACTTCTGATTTAAGAAATACATTTTTTATGTTTGTTGTTTTTGGTCTCCTATTTATAGTTACCGAAAATGATTTGTTTTGAAACTTGTTGAAATGCAAGAAACTCTGCAGGCCATTACAAAGTCCCCCTTATGTCCCATCTCTCCATCCAACTTGCTAGTGTACATTTCACAATAGAATTGTTAACATCGTAACATCGTTAACCTGTCAATTCATTGGGAAATGGGTATAGAGTTCAGTGGTCACGTCTATTACGTCGGACGAGGAGCTCGAATCTCTCGCTGTCCGTAACTTCGGATGAAACGTGTCCGTTAAATGAACACATCTATCAGCGACTTATTTACAGAATCCTACTTGTTTTTCCAGGACTGTCAGAAGGAGCTAAACGATGAAGAAGGTCACCGCTGCTACCCACTGGACGGTGTCTTGCTGTGTCACTCCTGCCACCTGAAACACATCGAGCCCGGCTGCTCCTCGCCCACCGCCGCCTCCTACCAGCACCGTGCCTAGGCTGCAGCGCCCCCGTGTGGTCATTTACTGAATCAACACAATTGCCAAACCGCATTTTTTATTTCTCCAAAGAAACAGGAGAGACTATGGCTGAAGTTACTGAGCGTAACGTTTCATACAGGAGTTACTTCGTGTGTCCTGATGGGATAGATCTGTTCAGCCTCACGCTCAGAACGTGTGTATGGCAACAAAGTCATATAGCTGATATGTAATTCAGTGATTTATGCCGATACTTTGATTTTCATAACGAATCGATGAATCGCCAAAGTATGTTGATTGTCAGTTGAACTTTTACACCGAGAACTGCCTCAGTTTTATTTCTGTGTAAATACAAAGTGTTGCAGTCTGTGTAAATATATTGATATAATTTCCTGTAAAAAGGCTTGAACGGTTGTGTTAGCATAAACACACTCCAAATACCCCCGCTGTAAACGCGGTGATTCGTATTGCATTTAAAGGAGATTAACATCTAAATTAATTTGAAAAATCCAGTTTTGCCATGAGTCGGAGTCGAATCCTCAATATTCTCTATCGCTTTGCATTAAATATTTCAGAATAATATTAGTCATTCTGCCAATCTTTTCAAAAATACAGCAAGTTTGTAGTTATGTATTTACCGGTGCCATGGTGCAACTGGTTTACAGCCAAGTGGACTACGACGTCTATTGGAAAATTGGACAAAACCTGGTTCTGGAAGTATCTCTTGTGTATAAACCACCTAACAACCCCTTGAAAACTCTACTATTAAGTTAAGTTATGCAACACTGCAAAAAATATATTTATGGCTTGTTCCCTGTATGAGAAACGTATTAGTCGCCCATGTAACCTTACGATAAGACATTTCTGTCTAGCTAAATGTTTTGAGTGATTTTTTAAAATAAAATATTATAATTATTTGTTCTCTCTTTCATGTCGTTACATAGCGTGAAATACCATATTTTTAGACATATATACATAAAAATATAGTTAAAAATCAAAATTCCGAGCCAGCCAGGAGTCGAACCTAGAATCTTCTGATCCGTAGTCAGACGCGTTATCCATTGCGCCACTGGCCCGTCTGCTTCACCTGCGAATTGAGGTAATATAAACCTTATTACTCTAACGCTCACTTGGGCAAGAATGGTTATCAAAACTCCCATTATCCCTTCATGATACTAACTGTCCAATGTGGGATCAGAGAATGAATTTAATTACGGCGCTTCTGTCCATTGTGCCATAAGGGTCGGTTAGAGCCGTTGAAGGCGGTTTGCTGTGTGATCCTGTCAGGACTGGAGTTTTAGAAACAGCATCATAAAGTAAGTGACTATTAATTTGAATGTCTATTTAGATTGTACTACAATTGTCACGCAAAGTCATGTTAACATATTGTTTTCCAGTGTCAAGTTACGACGCAACCTCGTAAATGTTTGCCTTGCAAACAATTGTTTACCTGAAGCTTTGGGGAGAATAACAGCTGTGGCTGGCTGAGTTGAAAAGTCAGTCATACAGTAGGTCTAAGCCATGTGCGAGTAAAAACAAAAGACAACGTATCTGTCTAGTTTGCTTTTGTTACAGTACTTATACGTATGCACAAGCGTGTGCTATGTGTATGCAACGTTGTAACCACTTTTCTTATAATACATATATCTGTGTTATACTTCGATGAAGTTCAAGTTCAAGTTCAAGTTGAACACCCAAAGCCAGTTATCCACGGTAAAGGAGAGGGGATGTCGAGGCTGAGAAGACATCAGAAATGTTAAGCTCACAACCAGGATGTGAAGTATTGCAAAATATGTACCTATTACTTATTTACTTGAAGGTTGAGGCTACTTAAAGAAAAAGGGCAATATGATGCCGCAGACGATAAGTATCAGACAATGTGACTCCATGATATGACCATTCTGATAGTTTCAGAAAGACAAAGGCTCCATGCTCCATAAACACACTGTTAGGAGAGTTAAACTATTGATCCCATGCCGTCCTGGTGATATGCTTCTGGTTATTGTTAATCTTGCATTGTATGTCTGATACATTGATGTTATGCTGTTGCAATATCACATATCGTAATGCTGGTGTTGCTGTTTTAGCTATCTGCCACTCAGTTGGATAAAACCACACAGTCTTGCATTCTTTAGGCTTTGGTATCGACCATAGGCTTGCATGCAGGTATGGACACGTCCGGAACATCCCTCGTTCTCTCCAAGATGCTAGCAAGCTGTGTGACACGTCACACAGGTCAGACATACACAGTCCGAAGCAAAAATGGCGACCGCCTTTAAGAGCTTCAACCTGTAAGTCTTGAATACTTTCATTAACAGCGATCGCTCTTTCTATATCAGAACTATCTGCTTTCAGTATTGATGTACGACTTTGAAACGTGTGCTCGGATGACATGCGACGAACCGCACGGTTTTCTGGGAGCAACAATGTATACTGTACATGGAATGTGAGCTAGCTAAGCTAACTAGCCTACAGTGCTAATGAACGGGCTCGCAGTTCCTGTGCTGGCCACATAGGAAGCTAAGCTAAATGGCCAGCGTGCGTATGTCTTAAATGCCTATTTAAACTCAATAATCGATAATCTGATATGCATAGCTAATTATTATTACTCGATCCTAAATCGGCTAAGTAAAAGCTTTAGTAGACAGGCCAATGCTACCTACATGCTACAGATCAATGCGTTTTGCAGGTGTGCCTGTGACTACTCCTGCTAACATCTCAGTTTCACTTTAATGGGTGTAGTTAGCTTGAAACCGAGCTACAGACAGCTAGTACTGACATCTGTCATCATGTTAATGTTGCGTCAAGTTTCTCCGTGACTCTAACACTGTCCCCTCGTAGGCACACAACCCCAGAGAAGTTTTACATCGAAGCTTGTGATGACGGCTCCAATGATGTTCTGGCCATTGACAGGGTGTCGACTGAAATGATCCTTACAGGTGAGGCAATGCGGTTGTAGTTCTATGACACATTTCGAGTAACCTTGTATCATCACGACGCGGATATTGATTGAGTTGTTGCAAATGCCCCCGCTGGGTTTAGAAAATGTTGATTGGCGGTTTTCTGTCATTTTTCTCTCCAAGTGAGGAAAGACGTTCCTCCCTCGGCGGTGACACGGCCCATATGCGGTGTCATGGGAACCATTCGACTGGTGGCTGGTACATCATTTCTTTTCTCTGTAAACAATTTATTCATGCTAAAAACCCAGGAGAGGGAGAGATGGTAGGGTTTTTGTGTGTGAGTTTTTATTTTATTTCAAAGAAACTATTCAATCGTGTGGGATTGGTGTCCATGTTAGATTCACCGATTATTTCCCCTTTCTTGCTAGGCATGTATCTGATCGTCGTCACCAAGAAGAAGAAGGTGGGAGATCTACTGGGACACGCGGTGTGGAAGACCCTGGAGTTTGACGTAATATCATACAAGAAGACAGTCCTGCACTTAACAGACAACCAGGTGACGTAGAAACGACATCAGTCTTAGTGGCCTAGGTTGCAGGGCGTTGGGGAGATGGGCCAGTGGCGCAATGGATAACGCGTCTGACTACGGATTAGAAGATTCTAGGTTCGACTCCTGGCTGGCTCGAAATTTTGGGGGAGTCGTGGCCTAATGGTTAGGGAGTCGGGCTTGTAACCTGCAAGTTGCTGGCTTGATTCTCGCACCGGCAGGAATTGAAGGTGGGGATTGTGAACAAACAGCACTCTCTCTGCCTTCGATACCATGACTGAGGTGCCCTTGAGCAAGGCACCTAACCCCCAATTGCTTCCTGGGCGCTGGAGCAATAGCTGCCCACTACTCCAGGTGTATGTTCACTGTGTGTGTGCGCGGTTGCCCACTACTCACTACTGTGTGTGCACTTGGATGGGTTAAATGCAGAGGGTTAATTTCGAGTATGTCACCATACTTGACAATACCTCACTTCACTTCATTAATTGGTGGATTAAGTATCCCATACAAATCGTTGCGTTTGACTGCAGATTTTATCTGTGAATTAAAGTGATTGCTAAATGCACATATTGTTGTGAGTGGCAGCAAGTCTGACCAGTCATTTTTCCATTTCAGTTCTGTTTGTAAACATTCATGAATACGTGTTTGACCCTTGACCCTGGCAGATGCAAGACAACAAAGCCTTCCTGGCCATGATAAACAGCGTGCTGAACACAGACGGGTTCTACTTTGCCACAGACTATGACCTGACTCACTCACTACAGCGCCTTGCAAACACCAGCCCTGAGTTCCAGGAGATGAGTCTACTGGAGAGGGTGAGAGGGGAGGAAGGGAGGGAGGGGAGGGGAGAGAGGAGGGGAGGAGTGAGGGGGAGAGAGGAGGGGGAGAGGGGAGGAGCACAGGGAGGGGAGGGGGAGAGAGGAGGGGAGGAGCGAGGGGAAGAGGGGAGGAGCAAGGGAGTTGTGGAGAGAGTGGTTGGGGAGGAGAGGGTGAGAGTGGAGGGGTTATGGGGACTGGGGAGGGGAGGGGGACAAGGCAAAAAGAGATGCCTCATGGACAGAGAGCGAGCGAGCGAGAGAAGAGAAAGAGAGAGTTCAGTTCACAGGAGACCACTAAGACCTTATGAAAACTAAACCTAAACATGTAAACTAAGTCAGTGACAGTGTGTTCTCTCCCCCAGGCTGACCAGCGCTTTGTGTGGAACGGTCACCTCCTGAGAGACTTTATGACCCAACCAGAGGTAGCGGAACGATCTGGCCTCTATCCTACCTAGCAACACGCTACCTCAGTCACCACATGTCTGTCCTACCTAACAACATGCTACCTCAGTCAGTACACATGTCTATCCTACCTAGCAACATGCTACCTCAGTCAGCACACATGTCTATCCTACCTAGCAACATGCTACCTCAGTCACCACACGTCTACCCTACCTAGCAACATGCTACCTCAGTCACCACATGTCTATCCTACCTAGCAACATGCTACCTCAGACTCACTGTCCTCCACTGAATATGATTATATTATTATTGTTCTGAATATCATCATTAGTAAATACTGAACCATATTCCCACTCATGTTACAGTAGTATGTGTCAGTAGACCCTTCACTCTGACCACTACCCTACTGTCAGTAACAGACCCTTCACTCTGACCACTACCCTACTGTGTCAGTAACAGACCCTTCACTCTGACCACTACCCTACTGTGTCAGTAGACCCTTCACTCTGACCACTACCCTACTGTGTCAGTAACAGACCCTTCACTCTGACCACTACCCTATGTGTCAGTAACAGCAGCTTCAAGCTGCCCCCCGACTTTAGACCATAGATGATTATTATTATTATTATTATTATTTTCCTGCAGTAAATTACACTTTGGATAAATTAAAGTATAAATGAATAGATGTGAATGTTGTTTACAATTGTTTTATGACGATTAGGCATTCAATTGTATAATAAGTCATTTATTCAGTGTTTGTGATACAGTTTCATTTAAAATATTTAACTCTTCAATTGTTTAGTGAGTTAGTTTTGGCCTCTTTAGGCCTCCATAGTTCTGAACCGTCCGTTAAATGAAGGAAGACGTCCGGTAGAGGCGGCAGTCTGACCAGTGTTCTTCTCCCCACAGCTGCACAGGTTCGTGTTCCCCATGGTCCATGGCTGTATCCTTCTCTGCAGGCTCCCATGCCAACACAGTGTCCAGCAGTCATTACCAAACACACTCAGCACCGCTTCCTGTATGGCTCACAGCCCCGTAAACACATCAGCCGTTCTCAAGAGCTCAGAGAACTGCGTCGTAACTCGAAACTTTGTACCTCATAACTTCATCTGGTACAGGTGACTGAAACTGGACATTGGCTTCTTTGTCTCATGTGAATTTATGAACGTAAAGACCATTAATCTGACTCCGGTCGTTTTCGTTTTCGTATTTTAATCATCCACTAAACAAGCTTCAGATTATCATCCACTAAACAAGCTTCAGATTATCATCCACTAAACATGTTTCAGATTACCATCCACTAAACATGTTTCAGATTATCATCCACTAAACAAGCTTCAGATTATCATCCACTAAACATGTTTCAGATTATCATCCACTAAACAAGCTTCAGATTATCATCCACTAAACAAGCTTCAGATTATCATCCACTAAACATGTTTCAGATTATCATCCACTAAACATGTTTCAGATTATCATCCACTAAACATGTTTCAGATTACCATCCACTAAACATGCTTCAGATTATCATCCACTAAACAAGCTTCAGATTATCATCCACTAAACATGCTTCAGATTATCATCCACTAAACATGCTTCAGATTACCATTTACCTCAGGGGATTTTTTCCCTCCCAGTCTGGGCTGATATTTTCACATCAGTGCGTTACTAAGACCATAGTTTTACCATCGTTACCAGTCGTAACCATAGTCTGAGACAACCAAATATGCTATTAGCTTTATTCAACACTGGGGGGCGCTATGTATTAAAGAAAGAGTCTCAAAATGTGGCTTGTCGTAGCTTGTCCGATTAAAAGGCTGGACGCCATCCAGTAAGTTTTTTTTATTTTTATTTCTTGCGTACGTTTCTCCTGAAACCCACCTGCAAGGGAGGAGTCAGTCTGGGTGTGTCTGTGTGTGTGTGTGTGTGTGTGTGTGTCTGCGCATGTGTGTCTGTGTGCACGTGTATGTGTCTGTGTATGTGTGTGTGTGCGCCCTTGACCTCTGAGTTCTCCAGTCATCACTATGAAGTCCTGCTGCATCAACGGGAAGGTGTTTGAGTGGAACATCATTTCCAGACGGAGCTGTTTCCGGGCTGGGGTTCGCTACTACGTCAGAGGTAGGCACAGTCTGCTGTCCCACTCTCTGAAACACTGTCACAAACCCCTTACTCCTTTTCTTACTCTCTAGATGTTCTGCTCTGCCTCATATATGCAGTATGTCTCTGTGGATAGTCTGGTAGTGTCTAGTAAGTGAATGGTGTGTGTGTGTCCTCAGGTATCGACTCGGAGGGCCATGCTGCAAACTTTGTGGAGACGGAGCAGATTGTTCAGTACAACGGGGGCAAGGCATCCTTCCTGCAGGTGAGCCTCACCTAGCAGCCCAACTGAGCAGGGGGAGGAGTCAACACACCGGGGGAGGAGTTACCAAGCTGGGGGTGTGCTTACCATGTATGGGGAGTGGTCATTACAAGGGGGAGGAGTCATGACACAGGGTGAGGGGCTATCACTCAGGTGGAAGACTCATTCCTGAGGGGGAGGAGTCACCTCTGAGGGGGAGGAGTCACCTCTGAGGGGGAGGAGTCAGCTCTGAGGGGGAGGAGTCAGCTCTGAGGGGGAGGAGTCAGCTCTGAGGGAGAGGAGTCAGCTCTGAGGGGGAGGGGTCAGCTCTGGGGGGGAGGATTCAGCCCTGAGCACACTGGTGACCCCAGACTGAGTTTGTTTTTCGCTACGTTGAGACTGGGGTTCTCTTTCCTGGATCAGCTAGCTGTAGTTTCCCACAACACTCCCATAGCTGAACCTGTCATGGCATGTACTGTAGTAGTATTGACTCACTACATTTCGATTTCGTATTCATATTATGAGTAATTATGAGTGTTTGATGGCTCAATTAATTCATTTGTGAAATAACTTGGTTATCAGCAGATACCTTTTAGCCCAAATGTCCCTGGTTTGAATCTACCCCCTTACGGGGTCTCACTGGATGAAAGAGTCCGGTAGACAGAACCGCTAACGTGTGGTCTGCCTGTGGTCCTGCTCAGACTCGCGGCTCCATCCCGTTCTACTGGTCCCAGAGGCCCAACCTCAAGTACAAACCCAAACCACAGATCAGCAAAACCATCAACCACGTGAGTTCCTATGCTATGCTATGCTAACCCTAATGCTGATGCTAATGCTACCCCTAATGCTAACGCTAACCCTAACGCGCTAGTGCTGGGAAAGAGGTGCTGTCAGAGTGTTAGCATGCTGACACGCTAACACAGCTGGTTGTTTGTCTTGCAGCTGGACGGCTTTCAGAGACACTTTGACTCCCAGATCATCTTGTATGGGAAGCAGGTGGTCCTGAACCTGGTGAGTCTCAACATACACACATACACACACACACACACACACACACACACACACAGACATACACACACATACATACATACATACATACATACATACATACACATTCATACACACATATTCACACATACATACACACACACACATACATACATACATACATACACACACACACACACACACACACACACACACACACACACACACACATACACAGAGTGCTGATTGCTCCTTGTCTGGTTTATCTCCCAGATAAACCAGAAAGGTTCAGAGAAACCTCTAGAACTGGCCTTCAGCAAGATGGTGTCCAGCCTGGGCAATGGCATGGTCAAGTAAGTCCAGTTAACAGTATGATGCCAACATCTGGCCTCCTCACAAGTGGATAACTTGATCAGATGAAAACAAATCTCTCTCTCTCTCTCTCTCTCTCTCTCTCTCCCCCCCCTCTCTCTCTTTAGGTACATTGCGTTTGACTTCCATAAGGAGTGCAGTCGTATGCGCTGGCATCGTCTGCAGATACTGGTGGACATGGTGGCTGAGATGCAGGAAGAGTTTGGGTAAGAGTAACTAAGAATGCTTCCCGTATGTGACAGGCACTTCCTGCCTGTCCGTCACCCTTACTTCCTGTGTGACAGGCACTTCCTGTGTGTGACCGCTACTTCCTGTGTGACAGGTACTTCTTGGTGGACTCTGAGGGGAAGGTTCTGGTGCAGCAGGAGGGAATGTTCCGGAGTAACTGTATGGATTGTCTGGACCGCACCAATGTGATCCAGAGCCTGCTGGCTCGACGCTCTCTGCAATCACAGCTGGAGGTGGGCATCACTATGGATACCATCCTTACCCTAGATACTCTGACAACCCCTTACAAATGTGCCCTAGTTACCCTGCTAACCAGTCCCACTCCCTATTCCTTGCACCGACCACACTCACTGACTCACCCAGAGTCAGCATGGCCTCACTGTGCCAGTCACATGACCCTGTATGACTAAGACCAGGACTGACACTTCTCAGCCCCCCTCCACCTCAGCCCCCCTCCTCCTCAGCCCCCCTCCTCCTCAGCCCCCCTCCTCCTCAGCCCCCCTCCCTCAGCCCCCCCACCTTAGCCCCTCCTCCTCAGCCCCCTCCTCCTCAGCCCCCCTCTCCTCAGCCTCCCTCCTCCTCAGCCCCCCTCCACCTTAGCCCTCCTCCACCTTAGCCCTCCTCCTCCTCAGCCCTCCTCCTCCTCCTCAGCCCTCCTCCTCCTCAGCCCTCCTCCTGCCCCCAGCCCCCCCCTCCTCAGCACTCCTCCTCCCCAGCCCTCCTCCTGCCCCCAGCCCTCCTCCTCCCCAGCCCTCCTCCTGCCCCCAGCCCTGCTCAGGCCCCTTACCAGGAGTGAATGATTCTCAGCGTGTGTCTACAGTGGTGGACTTTGAATTTAAGCAGTGTGTATCTGGGCAGGGGGATTGTAAAGAATGTTACTGGATCCTGCAGCTGGTGTTTCACTGCCAGAGTCCAGATGCGGTAAACACTCCAGTCATCCCAGTGGGGTTAGGAGTCGTGTAGCTGCTGTTTGACCTACAGAGATAAGAGGTCAAAGGGTTTGGACGGGAGGAACTTGGTTGGCAACACCCGTCCTGGATTAAGGAGGAACAAATGTTCTGAGGGGAAAGAAACATTGACAGTTTATTCTGCTGACTCGGTTATCTGACGCAACATGCAAATGGTGCAATGACCACACCGTAACAGGAGGTCTGTGGGTAGAGGCACTGACCGACCTGTGTTTACCAGACAGTAAACACTTCCTGCTCCGCTGCAGGTGGAAATCTTGGCCACTGATGTCACTTCCTCTCCAGACTGCTCAGCTGCAGATGGAAGGGTCGCTCTGTGCCTTCTATGGCAGACAAACACACCTGTAAAAGGGTCTGATAAACTGTTCTGCCGCAAGTGTGTAGGCCTGACTTTAGTTCCAAGGGCTACCTGAGAGACCCCTGTGGCTTGACCTGTGACCTCTGACCTGCGTGTGTCTCCTGTCCCCAGAGGCTGGGGGTGTTGTACGGAGGTCAGAGGATAGAGGAGCAGGCTGATTTTGAGAAGATCTACAAGAATGGTGAGTAGAGAGATGACTGATCATCTCAACATGTCATGTTCCTCCCACCTGCTCCTGTTTAGATTCATCCCCCTTCCTCTCATCCCATCTTATCCCCTCTTATCCTCTGTCCTTCCCTCTCATCCCATCTCCCTCCCTTTCATTCCCTCTCCCTTCCTTTTATCCTCCTTCCCTCTCTCTCTCACCCCTTCTATCTCCCTCCCTCTCTCATCCTCTCATCCCCTCACTCTACTCTTTCATCCCTTCCCCCTCTCATCCTCCCCCTCATCCTCCCTCTCATCCTCTCTCTTTCTCCCTCTGCCTCTCTCTCTCTCTCTGTCTCTCACTCTCTCTCTCTATGTCTCTCTCTCTGTCTCTCTCTGTCTCTCTCTGTCTCTCTCTGTCTCTCTCTCTCTCTCTATGTCTCTCTCTCTCTGCAGCGTGGGCAGATAATGCTAACGCATGTGCCAAGCAGTACGCAGGAACGGGCGCCTTGAAAACAGACTTCACCAGGTGAGCAGGGCACCTGTGTGTGTGTGTGTGTGTGTGTGTCTGGAGTCTGACAGTGTCTGTGTGAGAGTGTTATTGAGTGTGTGTGTGTGTGTTGACTTCTAGTCCTGTGCCCGCCTCCAGAACAGGGAGATAACCTGTGTATGTGCGTGTGTGTGTGCTTGTGCGTGTGCGTGTGTGCGTGCATGTGTGTGTGCGTGCATGTGTGTGTGCGTGCATGTGTGTGTGTGTGCGTGTGCGCTTGTGTGCGCTCCAGGACAGGGAAGAGAACTCAGTGGGGGCTGGTGATGGACGGCTGGAACTCCATGATCAGATACTACAAGAATAACTTCTCAGATGGTTTCAGACAGGTGCGTGTACTTGTGTGGGTGCGTGTACTTGTGTGTGTGCACTGTGTGGGTGTGTGTGTGTATGTACTCTGTGTGTGTGTGTGTGTATGTGTGTGTGTACTCTCTGTGTGTGTGTGTGTGCACTGTGTGTGTGTGAGTGTGTGTGTGTACACGGTGTGTGTGTGTGTATGTACACTGTGTGTGTGTGTGTGTGTACTCTGTGTGTACTCTGTGTGTACTCTGTGTGTACTCTGTGTGTATGGGTGTGTGTACACTGTGTGTGTGTGTGTGTGTGTGTGTGTGTGTGTGTGTGTACACTGTGTGTGTCTCCTATGAGCTTCATTAAGCCCCTTCTCTCCCTGGCAGGACTCCATCGACCTGTTTCTAGGCAACTATGCCGTAGATGAGGCAGACATGACCACGCCTCTCCACGAACCCAAAGACTGGAAGTTCCTGACGGTGAGAAATGATTGGTTTTTGTGTTGCTTAAGGAAGTGAGCTGTGGCTCTGAAGCAGTGTCAGGTTAACAACTGTGACTAACCTGTCTCTCCTCTCTCCTCCCCCAATTTCATCCTCCTCTCTCCCCTTTCCTCCTCTCTCCCCTTTCCTCCTCTCTCCTCTTTCCTCCTCCTCTCTCCTCTTTCCTCTCTCCTCCCCCTCTTTCCTCCTCCTCTCTCCTCTTTCCTCCTCCTCTCTCCTCTTTCCTCCTCCTCTCTCCTCTCCCCTCCCCCTCTTTCCTCCTCCTCTCTCCTCTTTCCTCTTTCCTCCTCTCTCCTCTTTCCTCCTCCTCTCTCCTCTTTCCTCCTCCTCTCTCATCTTTCCTCCTCCTCTCTCTTTCCTCCTCCTCTCTCATCTTTCCTCCTCCTCTCTCTTTCCTCCTCCTCTCTCCTCTTTCCTCCTCCTCTCTCATCTTTCCTCCTCCTCTCTCTTCTTTCCTCTCTCCTCTTTCCTCCTCTCCCTCTCTCCTCCAGTTGCCCATCATCATGGTGGTAGCATTCTCAATGTGTATCATCTGCCTGCTGATGGCTGGTAAGATGGCCTAGCGTCATACACATGCAGAGTCACACTGTCACCTCCTCCATCACCTCTGGACACATGCAGAGTCACACTGTCACCTCCTCCACCACCTCTGGACACATGCAAACACACACACACACACACACACACACACACACTGTCACCTCCTAACACACACACTGTCACCTCCAAACACCCACACTGTCACCTCCTCCACCAACTCTGGGCACATGCAAACACACACACACACTGTCACCTCCAAACACACACACTGTCACCTCCTACACCACCTCTGGGCACATGCAAACACACACTGTCACCTCCTAACACACACACACTGTCACCTCCAAACACACACACTGTCACCTCCTAACACACACACTGTCACCTCCAAACACACACACTGTCACCTCCTAACACACACACTGTCACCTCCAAACACACACACTGTTCATGATATAGTTCAGTAGGTTTTCAGACCAGGTAGAATGATCGTGCCCCCTCCTCCCCCCTCCTCCACCCCCCTCCTCCC
>BROE01000014.1:1651744-1706744 GCA_036571765.1 Plecoglossus altivelis
CCTCCCCCCTCCTCTCCTCTCCTCTCCTCCTCCCCCTCCTCCCTCCTCCTCCCCCCTCCTCCCCCCCAGGTGACACGTGGACCGAGACGCTGGCCTACGTGCTGTTCTGGGGTTCGGCCAGCGTTGTGACCGGCGGAGTCATCCTGTTCAACGGCCGGGACTTTGTGGACGCGCCCAAGCTGGTACAGAAGGAGAAGATGGACTGAATGTGTGTGTGTGGGAAGCGGCTAGGCCCTGCCCACATATCGTCATCATCATCCTCCTCTTCCTCCTCATCGCTCTACCCCCATCATCAGCGGGCCTGGAGCCTCTACTGAGCCAGCAGCAGGAGGAGGAGGAGGAGGAGGAGGTGCTGTATGAGGAGGGAGGGAGGGGGACAGGGCGGGGGACAGGGCGGGGCAAGGTTAAGGTCACGTGCTGAACACTGTATCGCAGAGCCGTGGCACTGGCCTGCTGCTCTCCACACAGACGCTGGCGAGGACAGGTGCTAACTTGTCTAACGGAACCCACCGGAACACCTGGCTCCACGTAGAACCGTGGAACCCATAGCTACAGACATGGGAACAATTATTCATGCTGCTGCATCCACACAGCAGAACATCAAGGGAACTTTGCTCAACGCTTTTTCTTTTTTTGCCTTTTCTTTTGTTTGTTTGTTAAATGTTGCCAACATCATGTCACCTCCCAGTACTGTTGCCATGCTAGGTATTTGTGCTCTTGCACCTGATTGGGCCATATCGACCAATCTGCAGTGTCTTAGGTTAAAGGTAGCCGTGTGATTGGCCAAAGCTTTGACCACCCTGAATGAACTGTCCAATCAGAGAGAGGGGTTAGATTTTCACACAGTCAGTGTCATCAGTAGTCACTGCAGCTGGTTTGTGATTGGTTGCTACATCATACGTGGGAATGGGAACAGAAGTCCAATTAAAACTTGGTCTCCGTGTAAATAACTCAATTGAGATGTTGGGAATGATTCATGCATTGTTTTACCCTCCTGGGTGTGACCTGGTGATCTGAGAATGTCATTTAAAGAAACTTCAAAGAATACGTGATATTATTAGAATCAAATGGACGATCTCTGGCACGTTGGTGTCCAGGCTTCTCTGCTGTGATGATTTGAAATTACAGTTCGATGGTCCAACATTAAACTGACAGATAATGACTGACGACTGCTTCTGTTCTGCTTATGAACATGCTTGTGTGCTTCTGTCTGAGATTCATCGGACGAATCACCTGACGCAGACCTGAAGTTACATGGAGTTAGACCCCATCTGACACGCACCTTGACCACCTCACATCAGCATGCACTACCATGCTTCCTGATTTAGACGGCTGGGTACATTAGGCGTTCAGACAACTTAAACGGTCAAAGAAAGCAAGGAGGAACTCTCTCGAAAGGAAGTCCTGTCCTCAGATAGACTGACCCAGAGAATCAGGAGCACACGGTCTGATAGTTAGCTGTGTGAAGCGTCTATTCACAGCACTAAGGAAGCATCACAGAAAGCAGGTTATCTTTTATAGACACATGCAGTCATTAATGATTCTGTCAACAGATCTTCTTAAATGCTGAGATACAGACTTGAATGGAGTCTTATCGTAGTGCCAAGTAAAGGGCCCTTAGTCAGATCTTTTCTGTTGGGCTATCGGGATGGTTATCATGATGTCCTCTGAGATAGCAGATGCTGGTTATATGAGCACGTGTACCCTTCTAATTATAGAAGCCGTATCCTTTATTAGAACAATAATGCTTGACAATTGGCCATGAGTTGGCACACGAGGCCAATAAACAAGGAGATTTCGACGCAGCCTTTGAGTTTTATCTGGGTTAATACGAAGCATTTCCTCTTATTTTTACAGCCACTGTAGAGGTGCCAACCAGGGCGTGTCCCATGCTGGTCTGCTCTGGAAAACTGTGTTGAGGAACTAGTTGGTCTTATTTCCATAAGGGGGCCTTCATCAGTCACATTAGTCACCTCTATTTGAGACCTCTGTTTAAGTGAAGTAGCTTGTTTGCGGTTCCTGCCATGGATTTGACATAACTGAGCAGGATTTGGCTGGAACCTGGAGGGAAAGCTGGCTTAACATGCCACCTACGATTAGACTCAGGTGGTTGTATGGCGAGAGAGAGAGGTGGAGGGGGAGATCAGGAGAGAGAGGTGGAGGGAGAGATGTGGAGGGAGAGAGAGATGGAGGGGGAGATGGGGAGGGGGAGAGATATAGAGAGGGAGAGAGGTGGAGGGAGAGAGATACGGAGAGGTGGAGGGAGAGAAAGATGGAGGGGGAGATGGGGAGGGGGAGAGATATAGAGACGGAGAGAGGTGGAGGGAGAGAGATACGGAGAGATGGAGGGGGAGATGGGGAGGGGGAGAGATATAGAGAGGGAGAGAGGTGGAGGGAGAGAGATACGGAGAGATGAGGGAGAGAGAGTGAAATGGAAAGTGAGAGACACATGGGGTAGAGAGATGGAGGGAGAGACCGAGGGTAGTAGATATTCAGGGAGAACAGCGAGAGACTTAAGCGACATAGCAGAATACTACATTCTGTGTAAATACAGTGAGGGTTAACAGAAACGGCATGTGTACTGATTAGGATCTGTCTTCTGTCTGGTCGGGCTGGTTGAACGGGTATTGTTGGGGTTGAATGCTATATTGTCCTGAAATAAAGACATTTGTGTTTCTAATCACTCTGGTTCCCCTTGCCAGTTGCCCTATATATTCCTCCGCTTCATTGGAAGCGTAACGAAGCAAGCTAGCACACGAACGTCAACCCATGCCCAAGATCTTACACATAAGGTCTGAGTTTACGGCTCTCACCTACACCCTGCACACAGACAGTGTACCGACTGAGGTCGAGATACTATAAATCAAACATGGGATAGGATAGGACTGCCAGTATGGCTAATGCAGGAATCTGAGCTGCTCTAACGAGGTACAGTGTGTTGTGCAGAGGATGCTGTGTGTACTGATGCTCTCCTGCAGGTGAGCGGAGAGGAGAGAGACGTCGGTCCTGACTGGAGATCTGACAGTGGAACCACAGTGGAATGTGCAGTCCTGAGATCTGACAGTGGAACCACAGAGGAAGGTGCAGTCATCAGATCTCACAGTGGAACCACAGTGGAACCTGCAGTCCTGAGATCTGACAGTGGAACCACAGTGGAACGTGCAGTGCTCAGATCTCACAGTGGAACGTGCAGTCATCAGTGGCTGGAGAATGTTTCGTCTTGGTTTGTGCGCTACAACAGTGTGAAGAGTCAATATTGAACTTAGACTTGGGGAGACATTTAGACAGAACAGACTGCAGCTCACATCATCATCCACTGCCCTTGGGAAGGTTTGTCTTTCACAGGGTGTCTGGGGTAACTAACAGTCCTCAGGGTGGGGTAACAGTGTCTGGGATAACTAACCCCAGCCCTCAGGGTGGGGTAACAGTGTCTGGGGTAACTAACCTCAGCCCTCAGGGTGGGGTAACAGGGTGTCTGGGGTAACTAATCTCAGCCCTCAGGGTGGGGTAACTGCATCTGGGGTAACTAACCTCAGCCCTCGGGGGGGGGGGTAACAGTGTGTCTGGGATAACTAACCTCAGCCCTCGGGGTGGGGTAACAGTGTGTCTGGGGTAACTAACCTCAGCCCTCAGGGTGGGGTAACTGTGTGTCTGGGATAACTAACCTCAGCCCTCAGGGTGGGGTAACAGTGTGTCTGGGATAACTAACCTCAGCCCTCGGGGGGGGTAACAGTGTGTCTGGGGTAACTAACCTCAGCCCTCAAGGTGGGGTAACAGTGTGTCTGGGGTAACTAACCTCAGCCCTCAGGGTGGGGTAACAGTGTGTCTGGGGTAACTAATTTTACGTCTGTAGGAAGGTCCTGATCTTGCTGGCCCCCCTGTCCTGTTCTGCATGTTCTAGATGTTCCCCTGCTCCAACGAACTTGTGTTCTGCAAGTGCAAAATATCTCAACCCGTTTCCTAGTTTTGCGGGGGGTCTGTGTAGTGAGGGTTGAGGTAGAACCGAAAAGGACCAGTCGTGTACAGATAATACTAAACCATTTTATTTATTTACAGATCAGATAACAGACATATCAAAAATATACATGGCTACTTCCTCAGATCTCTTCATCTACACAGAGAAGAAGCGCAGAAGATCCGTCTAACAGGAGGATTATTCATGATCATTTATTCTATTGGAAACACAACAGCATATTATTTTCTTGTTCCAAGAACCAGTTTGGATCCTTACCCTTCTTGCTGTCACTGACCCAGAGTGCCGGACTATTCTAACACTACATTCTGATGTCGCTGGCAAAGCAAAGTAAAGACAACACAAGATAATCACAGCTTCATGGGCCCTGCAGTATTAAACACAGCGTGTCATCTGACAGCCCTCGCTAAAGTCCTGTGGTTGGAACGCGCCCGTATGAAGCTGGACCGGAGACGCCTCGCACCGAGACGCGAATCGTTCACTCCCTGCCAGGAGAGAGAGAGGGCCCGCCGTGCCAAGCCGTGCAGCGTGGGATTTAAAAAAAAAACGACTTCAAAAATAGCTCCAGAAGTCTCACCGTCTGAAAATAGAAACGTTTGTTTGGCTTTTGCAGACGAGAGACCTGGGGCTGGTTTGGTCGCAACAGCGTCCAGGGAAGAGTCCTTCAGTTTGTTCACCAAAGTACAGACTACATACGAAAGACATAACACGCACAGAACAAGGATTTAGTCATTTCACTTTTCAGTCCCGATGTACTAGGCATTAATCTAAGACCTTTGCTGTGGCAAGGCAGAGTAATGTGTTCCTTTATAAAGGATTATTCATGTACAAACTTCAGTCAAAGCTTAGGCCTCCTCTGAAGGCTACAAGAATGAGTAGGTTTTTACATGTTTTGTTGCATTACCTCTGTCTGTGATGAAGATATTAAACTCAGCATGTGTACATATAATTTGGCACCAGGTGATTTTAAATGTTATAAACGTCTAAATGATCAAAACTCCTTCCATGAAGTACAAGCGTACATCAAAACCATGGTAACCGCCATAAAAGCTTGTAACTCCTGGACTGTAAAATATGATACTTCACAGACTCCTGTTCAAAGTACAAACCAACATAAAACAAGACATATTTACAGATTTGCAGAATTATCGAAAATGGTTAAGATGGCCTTAATGTTCACATTAATAAAAAGCATTTAAAACACGTTTGTCACCAGTCTATGATAGATGTCCAAGTCCCAATTCCTTTAAAAGGAGTGGCCACGCACCAGCGACACCAGTAACAGATATATACAGGCCCTTAATGCCAGGGTGCATAGTGTGACGTGAAGGGGACTGACTGGAAACAAGATTTACAACTACACGACAAGGATTTAGCAAAAAGTCCTTTGGGACTGACGTCTCTTCTTCCTCACGGAAGAGCAACGTGTCCAAAACTGATGGTCACAAGGACTCTTCACACTTTTACAAGTCGTCTTGTGATCCTTAGTCTGCTGTCTTGTATTAAAACCATTTAGTAAACAATAATAGTACAAATATAACCCTTTGGGGATTGGAGGCCCATCCTGCAGACCAGGTACAGTGCTTAAGGACAGCCTTCTGGAGGCTGCTGGAGTAAGGGGGCGAAAAAAAACACTGCTGAACCTACCCCCTTCACAAACCACCCTCTGCATCTCCTTCCTCTTCTCCTCCACCCCTCCCCTACCCTGTACCACCCCTGCCCCTCCCCTCTCCACCCCTGCCCCTCCCCTCTCCACCCCTGCCCCCCCTCCTAAGCAGTCGAGGAGGCCCCCAGGCTGATGGGGGGCTCTGGGGCCGCGCCCCCCCCATGCTTCCTCCTGCAGTATGTGTATAGGGCGGAGAGGGGCATGCAGCTGACGGAGGACACCAGCAGGAGGCCGATGAAGGCCTGGGCGTAGGGCGGGTACTCCATGACCACCGACCTGCCCTGGAGGAGAGAGGAGAGAGGAGAAGTGAGGTGAGGAGAGGAGAGGGGAGGGAAGAGAGAGGTGAGGAGAGGGGAGGGGAGGGAAGAGAGAGGTGAGGGGAGAAGTGAGGTGAGGAGAAGTGAGGTGAGGAGAGGAGAGGGGAGGGGAGGGGAGAGAGGTGAGGGGAGAAGTGAGGTGAGGAGAGGAGAGGGGAGGGGAGGGGGAGATGAAGGGGGGGGGGCGTACCAGGTCTTTGTCCCATGCCTGGTATGTGGGAGTGCCTCCCTGGATGTAGTTGATGATGTAGAAGATAAAGAGAGCCACAAGCAGTATGGGGCTCACTACCGCCCACATGATCTTCCAGTACCAGTTAGGACGATGACCCAGCATGTCCTCGATGTCCTTCTCAAACCTGAGAAGTCAAAGGGAGGCGTTAGAGCAGATCAGTGTGGCATGTAGTCTGCAGTCTTTTAGCAGCATACTGGATATGGCATCCCTTCTCTCCATACCTGTCAGGCAGGTGTGCCAGGTAACCTGTTCAGACAAACATCCCTACAGAGCACAGACTGTCTTTGACACTGTGGCACTGGGGCACCACAACTAACAGCAACAACAGAAAGTAGCAATTGAGTCAATTTGGCCGTAAGACGCACACTTGATGCTGTACATGTAAGACACACACACCTCTTAATGCTGTAGATGTAAGACACATACACACCTCTTGATGCTGTACATGTAAGACACACACACACACCTCTTAATGTCGAAGATGTAAGACACACACACCTCTTAATGTCGTAGATGTAAGACACACACACCTCTTAATGTCGTAGATGTAAGACACACACACACCTCTCGATGTCGTACATGTAAGACACACACACACACCTCTCGATGTCGTACATGTAAGACACACACACACACACCTCTCGATGTCGTACATGTAAGACACACACACACCTCTTGATGCCGTAGATGTAGCTGACGGCGATGACCTCCACCAGGACGATGAAGAGCAGAGAGAACGTGGCTCCGTAGTCGTTGAACATGGTGAACCAGTAGTTCCCCGACCGAGTGGTGAACCCTAGACCTAGCAGGAGACACACCACACACACCAGGCCTGAACCACACACACCACACACACATCACACACATCACACACACCACACACATACATCACACACACACCACACACATCACACACACATCACACACACCACACACACCACACACACACACACAACACAAGGATAAGGGCTCATTTGAAACAAATCTTCAGGAAAGTTGTTTCATAAATTAGACATAAGACCCCCCCCATCTTTGTACCTCCTTCAACACCCTCACTTCCTCCACCCTCCTCACTCCCTTCCTCCACCCTCCTCACTCCCTCCATCCTCCCCTCCCTTCCTCCACCCTCCTCACTCCCTTCCTCCACCCTCCCATCCCTCCCTCCATCCTCCCCTCACTTCCTCCACCCTCCTCACTCACTCACTCACTCACTCCACCCTCCCTTCACTTCCTCCACCCTCCTCCCTCCCCCCTGCTCCCTCCCCCCCCTCCTTTCCTTCCCCCTCCTCTCCCTTCCTCCCCTCTCCTCCCTCTCACCATTAAAGGCCTCGTTGCTGATGTTGCGCGAGATCACCTGGAAGTCCCTCAGGGGTGTGATAATGGCCGTCACGTTGCCCAACATGCTTCCCATTCCCAGCAGCAGCAGCATCACAAAGTACAGCACCGACCACAGCTGAGGCAACGGCATGTTCTTGATGGCCTCGCTGTACACGATGAAGGCCAGACCTGTGCCCTCCACCGCCTGAAGGGAGGCAAGGGATGGGGTAGAGAGGGAGGAGACAGAGAAAAGAGGGGGGAACAGAGAGGATTGGAGAGAGAGACAGAGAGAGAGACGGAGAGATAGAGAGAGACAGAGAGAGAGACGGAGAGAGAGAGAGACGGAGAGAGAGAGATGGAGAAAGAGAGAGACGGAGAGAGAGATGGAGAGAGAAAGAGAGAAATGGAGAGAGAGAGAGATGGAGAGAGAGAAAGAGAGAAATGGAGAGAGAGAGAGAGACAGAGTAGAAAGAAGGGGGTGGACTGTTATAATCTATATTAATTAACCAGCCAGAAAATAACCTGACTCAAAGTAGACTGCTGCTCATTCGGATTGTTTAACTAATGACAGATTATTTTGTTTTCAAACGTTCGGCTTGAATGCCTTGACAAAGTTGAGTTGTGTGACTTGTACAAAGCAGTAGGTTCACTACTGGGCACTTTGTTCCGCGTAAGCACCTTGGCATCCTGGCATGGTTAACCTCTGCCCTGTCCCAGCCTGCCACCGTCATTACTGATTACCACAAACACAGCAGCCCTGATCAAGCTCACCTGCTCTCCGTCAGATCATCAAACACTGAATCATCACTGACAGAAGATTACCAGGTTGAGTGAGGACAGCTATCGTAGCTATTATAACTATCCTAGTGAGTTATCATAGCTATCATAACTATCCTAGTGAGTTATCATAGCTATCATAACCATCCTAGTGAGTTATCATAGCTATCCTAGCTAGCTCTTGAAATGTCCTCTTTTTATCCGCACTCTGCCACCCCCACCCAAACTACCACTCCCTCTGCCACCCCCACCCAAACTACCACCCCCTCTGCCACCCAAACTACCACCCCTTCTGCCACCCAAACTACCACCCCCTCTGCCACCCCCACCCAAACTACCACCCGTCTGCCACCCAAACTACCACCCCTCTGCCACCCCCACAGGAGCAGTGGGGAGGCTGGTCAAATTACCGTGTCCAGCTCAGCCTCCAGATCACAGACCTCCAGCTTGCCTGCCAGGCTTGCAAACAGGTCTGGCTGTGTTCGGTTCAACTCCAAGGCCCAGTAGTCGATATTGTCCATACTGACAGAGTCCTCTGCCAGATCAAAGGTGTTCAGAAACAGCACACGCGTCCTGGAGGAAGAGAAACATGTGTCATGTGACCACCAAGCTGACCTCTGACCTCTGGCTCTCTGCCAGCCTTGTGCAGGTAAACCTGTGTGTGTGTGTGTGTGTGTGTGTGTATGTTGACTGTGTTTACCAGCCTTGTGGAGACATTTTCTAGTAGTTTTAGGGGGTTTGAGGGTAAAGCTGGATTCTGAATGGGACACAACTCTATATCACCACCATGACAGCCAAACACACCAAGTGTGTTGTGTTTATGTGTGTTTGTACATGGAGGCTATCACTGACGATACAGAAGATCAGAGATTGGTCTGTCATCTGTTTTGCTCGGCTATCTTGCATGACCTGTGTCTTATCAGGGCTTATCATATTCCAACACTTTGGGTTTGTGTTATTTTAAGACTGTTATTAAATCCATTTATGATTGAGAGCAGGAATGGCAACCTTGAAACACCTACACTAAACTCAAATGACGTGTTAGATACATGGACTCTGATCTTGGAAACTGATTAAAACATCCCTATCAGCTTAGTTATCAAGTAGCCGTGTTATGAAGTATCCGTGTCTAAATAAACATGAGTAAGCACCTGATATAACACTTACTCTCACACACACACACTCACTCACACACACACACACTCACACTCACTCACTCACACACACACACACACACACACACACACACACACATACACTCATTTACTTACACACACTCACGCATTCACTCATTTACTCACACACAAACACACACTCATTCACTTACACTCACACACACACACACTCACTCATTCACTTACACACACACACACTCACACACTCATTCACTTACACACACACACACACACACACCACACACCACACACACACTAACACACACTCACACACACACTCATTTACTTACACACACACACACTCATTCACTTACACACACACACTCACACACACACACAATAATTTACTTACACACACTCACACACACACTCATTCACTTACACACACACACACACACTATCATTTACTTACACATACTCACACACACACACACCCTCACAGGCCCCGCCCCTCTGCCTACCTCTCCAGACAGCTCTCGTAGTTGAAGGTGGCCTTGAAGCCGTAGATGGAGAAGGTGACGATGCTGGCGAACACAGAGGTGCCGCTGTTGATCATGGACACCACGATGGCCTGCTGCTGGAAGTTGTTGTTGTACTGGTTGTAGCTGGCAAAGGCGATCAGGGAGCCGAAGCCCAACCCCAGCGAGAAGAAGATCTGGGTGGCAGCGTTGATCCAGGTGGTGGGGTTAGCCAGCTGCTCCATCTGACGACACACACAGAGACACACACACACAGACACACACACACACACACACAAAAACAAACACACACACACACACACGCACACACCGACACACACAGACACACACACAGGTGCAAACACACAGACGTGCACACAAAAAGAAGCACTTTCGGTGAGCTATGCTGAATTAACCTGATGCCAGCAACGAATGTGCTGTACTCGACAACAATACTAAGAGCAGTAGTGAAGCTAACACCTGCAGCTTGGCTAACACACCTACAGTATGTACAAGACACAACAGTGAAGTTCATTAACATCACCAGGCACCGGCGAGACACAGAGACAGCTAGCAAGCTGCTAGCGATGGTGATGCTAGTGATGGTGCACCTGCAGCTTGGCTAACACAACTACAGTATGTAGGTGTGGTAGACAGCTAGCAAGCTGCTAGTGATGGTGATGCTAGTGATGGTGCACCTGCAGCTTGGCTAACACACCTGCGGTATGTAGGTGTGCTAGACAGCTAGCAAGCTGCTAGCGATGGTGATGCTAGTGATGGTGCACCTGCAGCTTGGCTAACACACCTGCAGTATGTAGGTGTGCTAGACAGCTAGCAAGCTGCTAGCGATGGTGATGCTAGTGATGGTGCACCTGCAGCTTGGCTAACACACCTACAGTATGTAGGTGTGTTAGACAGCTAGCAAGCTGCTAGTGATGGTTTGTATGACAATCACTGCCTCCAGAGAAGCAGACAGTTGTGACACTCAAAGTACCCTGATGACTGCATACAACAGAACAACATCTCTAATTGTTTATCTCACAAGTCACATTTAACCAGCCTGAACACTCATGTTCTCTCCTGATGACTAGATCCAACTGGATCCACATCAACATCTCAGTCACTGTTGCAGTCTCCCCTCCCAGCGTACCTTGGGGGTGAACATATACTTGATCCCGTTCACAGCTCCATGTAGCGTGACCCCCCGCACCAGGTAGATGACCAGGACCAGGTAGGGGAAGGTGGCTGTGAAGTAAACCACCTCCAGACCGCAGGGGGAGAGGGGGGGGGCAAAGGGCAAAGTTCATGTTAGGATCCTTTATGGCTGTTAGATAACAGAGATGACAGCTTTCCCTCTTCCACTGCAGAGGGAGCTGTTAGTAAACACAGCGCTGCGTGGGTCTGTAGTCCCTATGGGAACTGCTGGGTTGACAAACAAATCAAGTGGCGTTTCTACCGCTGCTTAAAGTCCCTCCCACCAACACACATTTGACAGTTTGTTCAGTTCAACGCAGTGGTTCCCAACCCTGGTCCTCACGCCCTCCTGCCCTGCATGTTCTAGATGTTTCCCTTCTTCGACATCATGTGATTCAAAGACATAGGTCTTTATCAAGTTCAGCATTAGCCTGATAACAGCCTGATCGACCTGGTGTGCTGGAGCAGGGACACGTGCAGGACAATGGGGCAACAAGACCAGGGTTGGAAACCTTTGACTTGTGCGTATGTGCGTATCCAGGAAGTGCAGCATGAGATGCAGGATCAGAGGAGCGCGACAGTGTGGACGTGGCAGCGATGGCGTGGCTCCGGTCAGAGGCTCTCACCTTGCCGGTGGACTTCACGCCCCGTACAATGAACAGGTAGACGATCATCCAAGCAAGCACAAGGCAGAGCGCTTGGCCTGTGTGCACGCCACCGTTCTCCTGGATGGAGGAGGAGATGTCCAGCGTCTCCCTGAAGAAGAAGTACTGGGTGGGCGAGCCTCGTTCACACTCCTCCACCGGGCCGGTTAGATTGCTGTTCAGGGGGCATTCAGCCCAGGGGAGGGTGGACTGGGGGCAGGGGTGAGGGAGTGTGGGGGACAGAGGGTAAGGTGGGAGGGGGCAAGGGTGAGGGAGTGTGGGGGACAGAGGGTAGGGTGGGAGGGTGCAAGGGTGGGAGGGGGAGTAGGGAAGGAGGGGGAAGACAAAGTAGAGAACATTCCATTGATGGTGATTTGATGGTGACGGTGTCACCAAGTGTTAACCTACCTAGTAACCTAAGTAAAAACATGATCAAAACTAAATACAGCTGGTAATAATCACAATGGGAAATAAATATAAATAAATAACATTTAAAAATAAGTATGATGATGTAATATGATTGTGTTGAAAAATACGTAATGAATGTATTTTTGTTTGAAACACCGAGCAACCAATAGCAGTGTAATTTGATGATGCGCATTCCTGCTCAGTGTCCAATCAGACGCTGACCAAGGAAGTCCAGGAAAATCTTATTTCAGAAAATGGATGTCCCACCACCAGTATATCAACAAAATTATACCCGTTTTTTTTTTTTTACCAACAGGAGAAGGCTAGGATATAGGGATGTTACCACATAGTAATTGTGGCCACACTAAGGATATTACTGAGAATGATGATACATAGTTATCAGCCTGGTTTGTAAGCCACACCACTACGAGAACAGATTTGTGGTGGATGTGTGGAGATGAAAGTGCGTCCACAGCTTCCAGTTATGTGACAGGGTAGCTGTACACTGGCTGAACTATCAATGCCGTTTCATCTTTTCTCCACATCAGATTTGAAGACCTTATCAATCACACCAATCAGCAGGACAGGGTATCTCTTCGCAAACGTGTTCTAAGATGCCAAGAGAAGCATTAGACCCTCATGTCTATGTAGACAGTATAGCGTTACTACAAGGACTTTCTAACGAATAGAAGGCATCTGTCAGCTATACCTGGGATGCTGTTATTTCAGAGCAACTTGACCCCAGTTCTTTGATGGCAGAATCGAATGGCTCTGGATATGTTGTCAGCGGAAAGAGGAGGTGTGTGTAAGATGTTTGGCTCACACTGCTGTGTTTTTACTCTTACTAACACCTCTGCAGATGGGAGTGTAAGCAAACCTCTGGAGGATCTTACGTCTCTTTCAGAGGAGCTGGAGGGGAATTCTGGGATTGATAATCCATTCAGCAGTATGATGGAGAGATGGTTCGGTCTGTGGACTAGACTGATCTCATCCTTGATGGTCTCTCTGACTGTAGTATGGTACACACTGATCTCATCCTTGATGGTCTCTCTGACTGTGGTATGGTAGAATACACTGATCTCATCCTTGATGGTCTCTCTGACTGTGGTTGCGGCAGTACTCGTCACTTGTGTATGTTGTTGTTGACCATGTATTAGAGGCTTGGTGGCTTGATTGACAAGGCCCTAACCCAATCCATGTATCAACAACTGCTGAATGGTGCTGATGATGACTATGATTATGCCTATGTATGAAATTCAAAGATGTTGAGTGAATTCATAGCGATTCGTTTAATGAAAATCTTATGAAGTGTGGGACGATGATGTGGCTGAAGAAGTACAGACTTTTGTGATTTTCTAATACATAGTTTTGTTGTCTTATTATCTGTATTTGTATTGTAGGATCTGTGGGTTGGTGGGGTTTAAAGGGCCAGTGTTTGATATTGTATAAACAGAAGGAGAATGCTACCCTTATTCTGTATGAAACATCACATGTTTTGTTTGCCTACACAGAGAAAATCAAACAAGGAGAACTTTAGATGACTTAGAGGCTCACGTGAACATACCCCCCCCCCCCCCCCCATCCTGCTACATCTCAGGGTCTGGTGCAGTTTTAATGATCTTTTTCATCTAAAGAGAACATCTGACCAGTTGGGACAGGTGCCCCCTGTAGATGTACAGTTCTTTCCACCCTGGATAGAGATTGGTGAAGGGTCACATGACTGCTCTCATAGAAATGAGCTCCAATCACAGAACTGGATATGAGAACTGTTTGTATTAAATGAAACAATGACTACTGAGAATTGTTTGTGTTGGAGACAGTATAAATTATTGGAGTTTGCAGACAAAACTTCAGGAAACTTCAAACGTGTCTTCTTGCGGGGCGAACATGAAAACTTCCTTAGATTAGACGGCTCTGCGTTTTACTTATTTCAGAATGACCCAACAAAGTGGTGGAGCCAAAACAGGACTTTGTTTTAAGCTACTTTAATCTGGCCTTTTCTTTAGGTCATGTTTTTCTTATTACTGGATCAAAGTTGAAACGTTGCAGACGTGCAGAAGAGGAAGAATCACCTTTCAACATTCAGCAGACATTGACAAGAAGTTTCAGGGGGATAATCAGGGCGTCTGATTGTATTGAAACAGCGCGTATCGTGAGCGCGTATCGTGAGCGCGTATCGTGAGCGCGTATCGTGAGCGCGTATCGTGAGCGCGTATCGTTAGCATGTACCGTGAGCGGGTATCGTGAGCGCGTATCGTGAGCGCGTATCGTGAGCGCGTATCGTGAGCGCGTATCGTTAGCGCGTATCGTGAGCGTGTATCGTTAGCATGTACCGTGAGCGCGTACCGTGAGCGCGTATCGTTAGCGCGTATCGTTAGCGAGTATCGTGAGTATCGTGAGCACGTATCGGGAGCGCGTATCGTGAGCGCGTATCGTTAGCGTGTATCGGGAGTGCGTATCGTTAGCGTGTATAGTTAGCGCGTATCGGGAGCGCGTATCGTGAGCGCGTATCGTGAGCGCGTATCGTGAGCGCGTATCGTGAACGCGTATCGTGAGCGTGTATCGTGAGCGCGTATCGTGAGTGCGTATCGTGAGAGCGTATCGGGAGCGTGTATCGTGAGCGCGTATCGTTAGCATGTATCGGGAGCGCGTATCGTGAGCGCGTATCGTTCTTTATGACAGGAATCGACTGCACTGACTCACCTGGAAGGAATGGAAGAGGTACCAGAAGCTCCAGGCGTTGATGACATTGTAGTAAAGACAGAGGTACAGTGACGTCATCACGCTGGCCAGACCTGCGCAAACACGTCGGCTGTCAGCAAAAAACTGCTTTTTTGTAACCAATGAAAAGGAAGGGAATCATGATGTCATAATGACAGTGTGTGTTGATGAATACCATGCTCTTCTCCACTCCATCCTTTTTGTCTTGTTCTTTCTATTCTAACATGTTTATTTAATGGACTCACCCCCCCCCCCAGGTAGGGCTAATGGACTCACCCACTCCCCCAAGGTAGGACTAATGGACTCACCCACTCCCCCGAGGTAGGGGTGGATTGCGCTCCAAGCTCCGATGCTCCCCAGACGCATCTTCTGGCCGATGGCCAGCTCCATGTAGAACAGAGGAACCCCCTCCAGGACCAGCATGATCAGGTACGGGATGAGGAACCCACCTGGGAGACATCAAATCATCATCACACACAGGAAGTCATCATGTTTTCAGCGTGTTCCATTTCCTGTTTGCATGTGTTCTGTTTCCTGTTTGCATGTGTTCTGTTTCCTGTGCGTGTGTTCTGTTTCCCGTTTGAGTGCATGTCCATCAGCTTCTTCAGCATAATCATGTGGGATGATGATGTGACGGTGGCTGTGCTGTCATAAGATGTGACATTCTGGCACCACCAAGAAGAGACACTGTTAAAGGGATTTACTGTAGCAACAAGGATCTAATGTTGTGTCATAAAATCACGACTGGTTTCTGATTTTTTTTAAAGAGAGGAAGTTGTGACAGGGGGTGTGATGTCAAGATGTTCTCCTGTACGCGACATTCTTGCACCACAAACTAAAGACACGGTTGAAGAGAATTGCTGTGGATGTTGCGTCGAAAACACGAGTTGTTTCTCATCTTTGATCTTGTTTCTGTCTCACACTGAGTTCAACATCTGCTCCACGTCCTGACAAGGACAGCCCCCCCTGAAGACAGCGTCCCCTGAAGACAGCGTCCCCGGAGGACAGCCCCCCTGAAGACAGCCCCCAATGAAGACAGTGTCCCCTGAAGACAGCATCCCCTGAAGACAGCGCCCCCTGAAGACAGCGTCCCCTGAAGACAGTGTCCCCTGAGGACAGCGTCCCCTGAGGACAGCATCCCTTGAAGACAGCCCCCAGTGAAGACAGGATCCCCTGAAGACAGCCCCCAATGAAGACAGCCCCCAATGAAGACAGCGCCCCCTGAAGACAGTGTCCCCTGAAGACAGCGCCCCCTGAAGACAGCGCCCCCCGAGGACAGCCCCCCTTGAAGACAGCCCCCAGTGAAGACAGCCCCCAGTGAAGACAGCCCCCCCTGAAGACAGCGTCCCCTGAGGACAGCGTCCCCTGAGGACAGCGTCCCCTGAAGATGGCTGGATGGTTGGATGAATGAAGTTTAAGTAACCATAACATTAGTGACAGTGAAGATGGGAGCCATGGACAAGATTATTGCTCATGACCCAGACAGACCTTCCTTTCTCTCTGACTCCCTCTCTCTGTCTCCCTCCCTCTCTGTCTCCCTCTCTCTCTCTGTCTCCCTCTCTCTGTGTCTCCCAATCTCTCTCTGTCTCCCTCTCCCTCTCTGTCTCCCCCCCTCTCTGTCTCCCTCTGTCTCCCTCTCTCTCTCTGTCTCCCTCTCTCTCTCTGTCTCCCTCTGTCTCCCTCTCTCTCTCTGTCTCCCTCTCTCTCTGTCTCCCTCCCTCTCTTTGTCTCCATATCTCTCACTGTCTCCCTCCCTCTTTTTTCTCCTCCCTTTCTCTCCCTCTCTCTGTCTCCCTCTCTTCCTCCCACTCTGCCCCCCCCCCCTCTCAGTCTCTTTCCCAAATGTAATGGAACGTCTACACATTTAGAGATCTGTCATAGATAATAACACAAGGCAGCAGCTGATGTTCAGTGTAATATGTGTCAATGTGTAAACAGAAGTGTGTAAATATGCCAAGTGCCCCATTAACAATTCTGAGAGAAAATTTTAATCGGTTCATCACAGGGATACGATTATTACAGGGATTAAATGGAATATTTGTAAGTACTGACAGAACATAGCTACCATGGTTCATTCAAAATCTTGAAGTCCTTTAATGTTCTTGCAAAGGGGGCAGCACAACGAGCAAGAAAACAATTGCAACAGCACATTTAGAAGTTAGCCAGTGGAAATTTACCAGTGGAAGTTTACTGTGCCTAACTTTGCCAACATTATGTAAGAAACTCAATATAGTGCTTTAGTCATGTGTCATCCTGTTGTGGTTGACTGACTTCTAACAAGTAATCAAACTCTGCATTTAGCGTGGTTTTTTTCCAAACTGAGGAGATTGGAAATGTAGTGTCTAAGAGTTACACCCATCTCTGAGGTGAGATCGATGTAACAGGCAGACAAGAAACTGCGGTATAGCGAGACTAACAATGCGTACAGATGCATATTCTAAACCAGAGGTCGGCAACCCGCGGCTCTGAAACTTCATGCAGTGACTCCCAGCCGCTTAGACTTTCAAAAGAAACACCTATTATATCGGAGGTCGATGTGATACTATGACAATAACATAAATAAGCCTTTTAATATTTTGTCAACTTAAGTATGCGTCCCATCCTGCCAATAATGCATTTTCGACGGATAGCTGCCCATGGATGAATCCCCCAAAATGAAATGTTTCGGAAGAAAATAGAGTTTCATTCTGTACGGACAGATGCATTTGCTTTCGCTGTCGACGACGCTGACTTACATGAACACTGTGCTTGATATGTGACGAGAAATGATCAAACTACATAAAATAATGCTAAAAGACATTTTCCAGAACAAACACGCAGCATTTGGTGAAAAGTACAAAGCTGGAGATGAGTGAAAAACAGCGGCGTCGGAACGTCAGCGGAGAGATGAGCAGAGCAAATCCTTTCACGACGTGTAGCCTACTGCTACACTTGTAACTACACTGATAACTACTGCTGCTAGTTTTGTGACAGTTAAGTTGTTCTTGCCCTGTATAATAACAGACATATCCAACAACAAAATCTAATGTTTTCTTTTCGTAGTGAGCTAATTAATTAAATAAAAGCAACAAACTATAGTTATATGTAACTATCTATCTATCTATCTATCTATCTATCTATCTATATAGATAGATACATATATAGATAGATCCATATATCTATATGGATCTATCTATCTATATATCTTCATTTTAGGGGTCAAATGTCTTTGTAGGTCCAGATTGTCTTTCGTGGGAGAGGGGCTAAAATGTCTCTTAATACAGAAGGTTGCACACCCCTGCACTAAAACAATCTAAAATCACATTTAGAATCGGATTTGAGAGACAGACACAATTTCACACCTATTTCCAACAGCTAATTTTAAGAACGTTTAACTACGTGCTATGTGTTACTCCGTCAGTAAACTTCACAGTCATAATCAATGGATGATAACAGGACATGGACCTGCGTGATATTCTACCCCGTTTTACACGGTTACACTGTAGAGATCAAAAATTTGATCAAATCTAATGCATAAAGTGGCAACTTTAGTCACCTCTGTAACTTAAACGTAGGCCTAATTTTATTCGTTGGAAAGTAGCGGCAGCTGACGGCCGCGCGGCACCTGTGCCTTGCGAGAACAAATAAAAGGAATCTCTGTCTTACCTCCACCGTGCATTTGACAAAGGTATGGAAAACGCCACACATTCCCAAGTCCAACGGCATAGGACACACAAGCCAGAACAAACTGCATGGGATTATCCCACGACGGTCTCGCTTCCTTCCCCATCGTTGTGGAAACGTGCTGGTTTGAAGGAATAACTGAATTCAAGTCCACGTTCTCCAGACACTAAGCGCACAGCAACAAGCGCAGCCAAATCGTCGTGTGGAAAGTTGTAAAGAGGGCTGTTCAGGATCCTCTGCTGTATCCGAGACCCATAACACGCGTTTTAAACGCCTGCTGGATGTGTATTCTAATGAGCTCCTCAACGGAGAAGGGAGGGTCTAAGATTTTAATTGCCTTTGTTTACGCAACCCAGGTGAATGTTTCATTTGACGGAACGCGTTTTAACGTCAAGAACAACCCCTGTTCTATAGATTATTAGCCAGTCAACACTATCTTCCTCGAAGTTTGTGTGCGTTTTGAGAGATTACACGCCCGTAGTCTGGGCTACACTGTGACACAGCGCAAACTACATTTCTGAACAAACTCAAAGTGAGTTTGAGGGGAAGTCATTCAACTTAAACATAAATATGTGTGAAATTATTTTGGACATGTTAAGACAATGTGCACTTCAAACATCGGCTTTGTTTAGCACTCAATGATAAAATAGTAATCAGTGACAAATGAAAAGTAAAAGAGAGCGACCGACCCGAAAATGAGAGATAAGAAAGATGAAAGGAATTATGGCTTGGCTGAGGACAAACGGAAATAAAGGAGAGAATGAAAGAGGGAGGAAGGGAGAGGTGGTGAGAGGTGGTGAGAGGTGGTCCTGTGTCAGAGTGAGCTCATCAACCTTGACTCATGTCAGTAGACATTTCTGAAACACTCTCACCTTGTTTTCGTTGCCACCTAATGTCCTGCCTATATTTGAAGTACAAGTTTCTAGTTGGTTTGTGTTTGTACCCAGTCTAGCTGCAGGTGCATTGGAATTCTTTGGCTGGCTTTTCCTTAGGAACCCTAGTGACCTATAACTAACCCTGTCCCTATGTATCTGTCCTGAGCTGACCTAATGAAATGGCTGTGTCATGTGCACAGGTACATCAGCACATTAACACCACTGGCACAGAGTCCCAGGAGTACCCTGATACAGGGAAACACAAGCAGGGGGCGTAGATCACCTTCGGCAGGTAAGACCCTGACATGGCCAGCACTCACATTTGACATCTTGACATGGCCAGCACTCACATTTGACATCTTGACATGGCCAGCAGTCACATTTACGATCCATCCCAGAATACTCCAGACCGACCGTGGGAGTGTTGCCCTGCCGACCACATGGTCCCGGCTGCTACAGATGCATACTTGTGGAGGAAGAAAGGGGGAGGGGGGGGGGGGGAGAAAAGGAGGTGTTAGAGGGAAGATGGGTGGTGTGAGAGGAGGAGGTTGGGGGGGAGTGGAGCAGGAGGTGGGGGGGCAGTTGTGTAATGGCACACGTGTGTGCGCCTCATGCTACACTTGAACCGCTGTTGAATCCACCCCCCACCATGAGGAGCTGTTTATCAGTGGGGGGAGGAGGCAGGAAGGCAGGGGGCAGGGGGAGGAGGCAGGGGGAGGGCAGGGGAGGGGGAGAGAGGGGTGGAGAGAGAGGAGTGAGGTGAGGGAGGTGGAGAGAGAGTGAGGGAGGGTAGAGGGAGGGGTGAGGGAGATGGTGAGGGAGATGTGAGGGTGAGGAGAAGGGGAGAGGGGGGCAGGGAAGAGGGGTCTTCTGGGAGCCTTGAGGGCCCATTTTATCGGAGGCCATGGGAGAGTGGTGGTGGAGCGGACCCGTCAACAGAGGGAGGAGGGTGGAGGGGGGAGCGAGCAAGAGAGCGAGAGCGAGAGAGCAAGGATCCCAGTGAGAAGCACAGCTGTCCCAATTGAGAGGAATTCTGTTTTCACCAGCGTCCCACTGACAGAACACCCAAAAGCATCTCTGTCCCAGAGCCATCCCTTGGAGCAGGATCAAGCTGTGTTTACCGAGGTTTTCATTTTTAAGGGGCGGTGGTGGGTGGTGGGGTGGGGGGGGGGGGGGGTGGAGGACTACAGCCGTTTCCTGTCTGGGAAACAGGAGGACCAGGAGGGAGGAGGGGAGGGGACATGTTTTGTCGACAGATGTGGAATTTAGCAAGACTGGTGCATGTGCATGCTGGTGTCCTCTGCGGTGGGCTCTCTATCGGTTACTCAGCCCACAGGCCCGTGCTCGGAACCAGAACAATCCAGAACGGCCCGCTCAGACAGGCGCCTCTAACTGCTTGTGACACCCAGCCGCCAGGACCGCTGAGAACAGGGGAGGCCCCTCGGAGCCGTCCACCTCTACGGTCAACAACGGACAATTAGGGCCCGTTGTACCAGACGACACGCTCAGACGAGGTTGCGTAACCGACCTCCAGGAGTTGCGGTGATGTGATGCGGGGTGACACGGCCCTGGGGGAGGGGCCTGGGGCTGTGCTGGGGGGGGCGGGGGTGGCGGAGGGGGGGACCGGAGGTCATTCTGATCTTCACCGACACATGGCTGCGAAGGGCAAGGAGGGGATGGAAGGAGGAGAGCGAGGAGATAAAGGGATAGAGCGAAGGAAGGTGGGAGATAGGTAGAGAAGGAGGGAGGAGACAGAGTGAAGGGAACGAGAAAGGGAAGGAGGAAAGGCAACGAGGAGGGGAAGGAGCTCTGAGTGGAACTAGGGAGAAGAGCCAGGAGGTGAACCTGTAATGGTAGATATTCAAGTGTCCTCACCCCTCTGTTAAGCTGCTGTCGTTCACTCCTGAGTGGAATAGAGCTGCCTGGTTGGCTGCTCGTCTGACATGAGGACGGCACTTTCTGGAACGTTTTGTTCTCGATCCTGACTCGCTCGTATGGGAACACAGAGTTCTGCCCCAGCCTTGTCGGTGAAATGGGGTGGGGTGGGGTGGGGGGGGGTGAGGTGGGCAGAGTCTAGGGGGGCAGGAGGAGGAGGAGGAGGGGCCGCAGAGGAGGGGCCCAGAAACCTAGGCCCGGGTCACCATGGTGACCGTGACAGGCTGTGCTCTGGACGAGATGCATGGCAGTGAGTTAGTGAAGGCCAGTGGTCTGATGTGTGGTCCGGGTGTGGTGTTCTCTGCTGGGGGGGTGAGAAGAGCGCTTTACAAAGACACGCTGACTGATGGTGTCTCACCCAGAGAATGGAAGCACTTGTGGGACATGGATAGTGTTTCAATGAAGTTCCTGCCACGCAGGGTGTGCAACATTACATTGAATTACTTTTTTGTGACTTTCAAGGACACAGTGCCTCAACTTCAAGACGTTAGCATAACACGTCTTACAGCATGACTATGAACAATCACTAGGACTTTATTTCAGAGGCTAGAGTGTTTGACTTTACCTCTAAATGTTGTGGGTTCGAGACCTCTTCTGTAGCAAGTTTAGGGTAACCATAACCTAACTCTAACCTAAGCTAACCATAAGTTTAGGGTAACCATATGCGCTGTTTTCTTGACACCTGGAAGATTCTGAGTTTGGCCTGCTTCACATGTCTCGTGAGGTGCAATGTGAGAACCTTGATATGGTTTGACGGGGAGAGAGAGAGTCCCCTTCAAGGTGTTTTATCACTGCCCACAGAGCTGGAGAGACGCTCCATAGCGTTGTGCAGTAACACATATATCCACTAGAGGGTGCGTGTGCTCTATTCTTGTCAATCTGCAGCTGATGGAGCTGGGATTGTACATCTGAAAGGAAAAATGAACCTGTTTCTGCTCTAAACACGCTTCCTTAACCTAATTCAGGTGACCCGATTCACTAGTTACCTGAGCAAACAACTGATTAGTAATACCAGGTGTCAAATGATCAAATTTAAAAAGTTTTGTCCCAGTTCAGTACTAGTGGAAAGGCATTTATTTCGGCCCATTACTTCACGATGTAAGCATCTTTCAGATCTGTGATGAAGTGCAGGTTGGTGCAAAAAAGGAAACAGAGTTTTAAGGAAATAATGATACTATGAAAATAATGAAATAATGATACAAATGAAATAAAACTAATTATAAACTAATTCAACCATCACCCTTTCTCATAGAAACTTCCAACTTCATGAATACCTGTTTCTGGAGCTCAGTAGTGCTCCCTGATGGAGGGAACAGCTATTACAGCTTCCTAAAGTATATTACGTTTACACATTAGTCAACTCAGCTTGTTCCCTTTGCCATTGTCAGACGTGATCTGAAATGTCTGTTGGTTATGCTTGTTAGTACATACCTAAACAGAAGCTTTGGTTCAGAGTGATGCTTAACTGCTGCATCCTAGTGATGACTACAAGGTCCGGTCAGCCAGGTGCTATGCCGGGACAGTGTGCTTCATTGTTGCACAAGTCAATAATGGCCTCTTGGGTCGATTAGACCCACATATCAAACTGCTTGGTGCAGGAGCCAAGTGGCGTGTACTAACATGTACACACACGCACTCTCTCTCTCTCTCTCTCTCTCTCTCTCTCTCTTCCTCGCCCTCTCCCTCTCTCCTCACACACACACACCACACACACACCACACTCTCTCACACACACACACACCACACACTCCTCACAACAGACACAACACACACGCCTCCTCCAGCAACACACCACACTCCTCGCGGTCGCACGTCCTCTCGCGCTGCCTTCGCCTCTCCCCCACACACACACACCACACACGCGCTCACGCTCACACACATTACAGCTGCGTCTCACACACACAACACACACACACACGCACACACACACACACACACACCACCACACACTGCACACACACACACACACACCACACACACACTCGCACACAAACACAAACACAAAAACAAACACACACACACGCACAGCACACACACACACGCTCTGCTCACACACACACCTCGCGTGGACCGCCGCCCACAACACACATTACACACACAACCTCTCGCTCATGACCCACACACACACTCTCTCACACACATGCATGTGTGTGTGTGTCTGTCTCTCTCTCTTACTTTTTCTCTCGCACACACACACACCACACACACACATATACTGTCGCGTCATGGCACAGGCCCTCTCCTGTCCTGTCCTCCCCCTCTCCCTGCCTCTCCCTGCCTACCTCTCCCTCCCTGCGCCTCTCCTCGTCCTACCACCTCCCCTATGCTCTCTCTCTCTCATCTGCTCTCCATCATCCCTTCTCCCTGCTCTTCCCCTTCTCTCTCTGCTTGCACTCTGCCTCTCCCTCTCTCTCTCTGCTCTGCCTCTCCCTCCTCACCTGGCCTCTCCTCCCCTCTCTCTGGCTTGCTCCGCCTCTTCCTCCCTCTCATCCTTTTCTCCCCTGCCTCTCCCCTCTCTCTCACCTTCTCCCTCTCTCTCGCCTCTCCTGCCCCTCTCCTTCTCTCTCTGCCTCTCCCTGCCTCTCTGCATCTCCCTGCCTCTCCCTCTCTCTGCCTCTCCCTCTCTCTTGCCTCTCCCTCTCCCTGTTTCTTCTCGCTCTACTTGCTCTCCCGCTCTATCTGTCATTCTCTCCCTCTCTTCGGTTCTCCCTCTTTCCCTTTCTCTCCACCTGCCTCTCCCTCTCTCTGCCTCTCCCTCTCGCGCTCTCCCTTGCTCTCTCTCCCTCTCTCGCTCATTCTCTATTTCTGTGTCTCTCTCTTTCCCTGTCTGTGTTTCTCTATCTGTCTCTCCCTCTCTTTGTCTCTCCCTTCTTGCCTCTCTCTGCCTCTCCCTGCCTCTCCCTCTTCTCTGTCCTGCCCCCTCTCTGCCTCTCTCCCTCTTTCTTTCTGTCTTTCTTTCTGTCTGCCTGTCTGTTTTCCTGCAGTCTCTCTGTTCTTCTCCCTCTCTCTGTCTCTCCTCTTCCTCTCTCTGCCTCTCCCTGCCTCTCCCTCTCTCTGCCTCTCCCTCTCTCTGCCTCTCCCTCTACCTGTCTCTCCCTCTACTTGTCTCTCCCTCTATCTGTCTCTCCCTCTCTCTGTCTCTCCTCTTCCTCTCTCTGCCTCTCCCTGCCTCTCCCTCTCTCTGCCTCTCCCTACCTCTCCCTCTCTCTCTGCCTCTCCCTTTCTCTGCCTCTCCCTCTCTCTCTGCCTCTCTCTCCCTCTGTCTCTCCCTCTCTCTGCCTCACCCTCTCTCCCTCTCACCCTCTCTCTCTCCCTCTCTCTCACCCTCTCTCTCTCCCTCTCTCTCTCCCTCTCTCTCTGTCTCGCTGTCTTTCACAGCTGCTCCCCTTCCCTCCCTCTCTCTCACACTCCTCACCTCCCCTTCCCTCCCTCTCTCACACTCCTCGCCTCACCTTCCGTCCCTTTCTTTCTTCTCTTTATACTCTTTCACACTCCAACCAGCCACACTTTCAACACTTCCCCCTCCCAGTCTATCCCCCTCCTCCCCTCTCTCTCCCTTCTCTCACTCTCTCACACTCCTCTCCCTGTCTCTGTCTCTTTTACCCCTCTCTCTCACACGCACACTCCTCCCCCTCTCCCTCTCTCCTTTTCTCTCCCCCTCCCTCTCTCTCTCCTCTCTCCCTCTCTGTCACCCTCCTCTCCCCGTCTCGCTCTCCTTGCCCGTCCACTTCCCTCCCTCTCTTGTGCGCTGCTCTCTTCTTCCTCTCAGTCCCAACATGTTTCCAGAGGAGCAGCGCGGCGGCAGCCTCGATCATCTCTCCAGGCTTCAAGCAGCGCACACGCTGGCAGCTCCCCGCGTCTAAGGACACCAGCCCAGAAGAAGAACCACGGCAACGCCAGGGTCCAGGAGGTCCGCGCTGACCGCCCTCCCCAGCTCCAGGCTGGCCGCCGCCTCCAGCATCTCGCTCTCTGCCCCTGGCACCATGTGCCAGGAGGCGGTGCGGAGACGGCGCTGTCTCCCTGGCAGGAGCGCGGAGGAGGCTGGAGGAGGCTGTGGAGCAGCAGGGGGAAGCAGAGGGACAGCAGGGGCAGGAGGAAGCAGAGCGCCAGGCTGGCTGTATGAGTCGTACTGCTGCATGAGCCAGCAGCATCCTCTGATGGTGTTCCTGCTGCTCATTGTCATGGGAGCCTGTCTCGCCCTGCTGGTGCTGTTCTTCACTGCGGGGCTGGTGAGCATCACGGCTTCGAGAGGAGCGCTGATGTGAGAGACGGTGGCGGCGGGGGGGGGGGGGCGTAGGAGGGGTTTGTTGTTGTTTGTAAGCGTGGGTTATTGAGTCTTGCTGGCTTAACGTGTTACCTGCTTCGTGTGTCGGCATCAGACAGGGATGGAACTATCTTGTGAGGTGCTCCCCTTTTTACCAGTACTGTAGTAAGATGTGATGATTTCATTATGATCCGGTACTGTAGTAACATGTGATGATCTCATTATGATCCAGTACTGTATTAAGATGTAATGATCTCATTATGATCCAGTACTGTAGTAACCTGTGATGATCTCATTATGATCCAGTACTGTAGTAAGATGTAATGATCTCATTATGATCCAGTACTGTAGTAACATGTAATGATCTCATTATGATCCAGTACTGTAGTAACATGTGATGATCTCATTATGATCCAGTACTGTAGTAACATGTGATGATCTCATTATGATCCAGTACTGTAGTAAGATGTAATGATCTTATTATGAAAAGAATTTTGCTGCTTTATGCTTTCTCAAGAGAACCTCTCGATTGTGGTAGATTTGAAATATTTTGGTTTTCATAAAGTTTTGTAGAAGAGCAGAGGGAGGAAAAACAGCAGTTATATTCTGGAAAAATCCACATCAACTGGAAAATAATATACCACATAAAACAATAACTTGATTCGCATTGGATGCTACTTTGATTTTATGATATTGGATTTTCAATTATGATAAATGAATGGATTTTCTACACCTCCATTTGTGTTGAAATCCAGCTCTTTTTAATGTGCTGTTGTCTACCAATTGACACACAGTAGATTATGAATACATGATAACACTGAGCTGTTTATGAACTAGGATTACATAAGAAAAACATAATGATAGTGTACTGCTGAGACAATGCTAATGAATGACTGCTTGCTCAGGCAGCGATTGTACCACAACATGAAACCCCCCCGATGAATGGGGCTGTTCCCGTGGTAGTTACACCCCCTGTGAAGAGAGCGGCTCAGTTAGCCTGCCTCTCTCGCCCTCTGAATGGTTGACCTCGATGCAGAGTCGACTCAGTGTGTTCAACATGCTGGGCTTGGCTCTGTGTTCCCCTCTGAAGCTCTCTCACCACATCGATCAAAGCTTAGCCAGGGGAGCACTCTCTCTTTCTCTCTCCATCTAAATCTACCTCTCTCTTCCTCTACCTTCTCTCTCTCTCTCTCCATCTATATCTCCCTTCTCTCTTCTCTCTCTCTCCATCTATATATATATCTCTCTCTCTCTCTCCATCTATATCTCCCTCTCTCTTCTCTCTCTCCCTCTCTCTCTCTCTTCCTCTCTCTCTCCATCTATATCTCTCTCTTCCTCTCTCTCCTTCTATATCTCCCTCTCTCTTCCTCTCTCTCTCAATCTATATCTCCCTCTCTCTTCCTCTCCCTTCTCTCTCTTTCTCTCTCCATCTATATCTCCCTCTCTCTACCTTCTCTCTCTCCATCTATATCTCCCTCTCTCTTCTCTGTCTCTCTCTCTCTCTCTCCATCAATATCTCCCTCTCTCTTCCTCTCTCTCTCCATCTATATCTCCCTCTCTCTCCATCTATATCTCCCTCTCTCTTCCTCTCCCTTCTCTCTCTTTCTCTCTCCATCTATATCTCCCTCTCCCTTCTCTCTCTCTCTCCCTCCATCTATATCTCCCTCTCTCTCTCCCTCCATCTATATCTCCCTCTCTCTCTCCCTCCATCTATATCTCTCCCTCTCTCTTCCTCTCCCTTCTCTCTCTTTCTCTCTCCATCTATATCTCCTCTCTCTTCCTCTCCCTTCTCTCTCTCATCTATATCTCCCTCTCTTTTCCTCTCCCTTCTCTCTTTCTCTCTCCATCTATATCTCCTCTCTCTTCCTCTCCCTTCTCTCTCTCCATCTATATCTCCTCTCTCTTCCTCTCCCTTCTCTTTCTCCATCTATATCTCCCTCTCTCTTCCTCTCCCTTCTTCCTCTGTTGATCTCTTTCTCTCTATCTGTTTCCCTGCCTCTCTCAGTCTCTCTCTCCCTGTTGCGGTCTCTCTGTCAGTAATGGTGAAAGCTGACAAGGGGTGAAGACTCTCTCTTTGTCAGTGTCTCCTTTGACAACTCCACGCCTGTCATTCAGGTCCTGCATGTGTACAGTTTCACACTGACCCACTAGATCTCTGGCTCTCTTCACTCTCCATGCTGACCTACTAGAATCCTCTATCTCCCTGTTTCTCCCCCTCTCTCTCTCCCTCTATCTGTTTATCTTCATCTCTCTCCTCCTATTTCTCTTTCTCCCCCTCTCCCTCTTCCAATTTCTCCTACCGTTCTCCACCTTTCTATTAATACTCTCTCACCCTATTAATAATGTGTTCATTTAGCTGCTGCATATATCCAAAACGACACAATTGATTTGGACCTGCGATCTGCATCCCCGTGTTCTACCACTAAGCTGTACCCACACCCACATCTGGCCTGTTCATCACATGGCCATGACTATTATGTTAGCAGTGGTGCGGGTCAGTAGGTTAGCATGTTCCAGAAGTTCTCTAGACACAGTGAAACAGACTGACAGTTCATCCCTGGTTGAAATGCAGGTAATGCTTATTTTTGTACATTTATATATTTGCAGTTCTGTTCATTGAGCGGATGTTTTGTAATTCACCCTAATTATTTAGATGTGGTACTGCAGAATGCATGCTAAATGAATAACATCATAAATGACACTATAAAGAGCGGGAACACGTTTCCAAAAGCAATTTCTACGAACTTGCTTGAAAGGGTTAGTGTTAACATGGTCAACAGGACATGACATCAATTCCAGGTAGGGTTACGTTTCAGACTAACATGGTCAACAGGATATGACATGGCTTCCAGCCCAGGAAGCTTCCTTCTCTGAGTTCCTGCTTGTGCTGCTTCCTGCAGGACATGGAGGAACACGTCACCTTCATCATCACTGTCCCCACTGCTCTGGCCCTCTTCCTCAGCATCTTCGTGCTGGTCTGCATCGAGTCCGTCTTCAAGAAGCTGCTACACATCTTCTCCCTGGCCATCTGGGCGTGCCTGGTCGCCATGGGTTACCTCTTCATGTTTTTTGGCGGCATCCTCAGCCCCTGGGACCAGGTATGGTGACCGCAGGAACTTCCTGCCTCTGGACAGGTGTATGACCTTGGCGTTTACGCTGTCGTTGTAACTCTAGCGTTAGAGGGGACCACTGCTATTTGTTGACAGTTTGTACCTGGTTTCCATGGCTTCACGCCTGTTATTGGAGACTTTGTCTCTTTACCCGTGGGTAGAACAGAGAGGGTCTTTACGGGAGACAGACCTGGGTGCTGTGTTTGAAATGTTCTGTGCACTAAAAGATTCTCCTGACTGCATTTGTAGGAGATACTAATCTGCTCTGGTGGAAGATGCTCTTGGGTGAAAACCCTGCATTAATGGGTAGAATGCAGTCAACATATAAACATAAGTCTGTCTGTGGTCAACAAATACTTTTGTTAGGATTTAGCTCTCGAACTATGAACTTTAAAACTTTATTTGCCAAGGAAAAATATGGAATGCAATATGGAATACAAGGTTTGCAATACAATTCAACCTGACATTTCTGATCCAGTCCAAAGATCAATAAATTGGAGCCGATCCTCAGGTAACATGACACATGAAGCCTGTGATTGGATCAGCCATAGTTTATTCATGAGCGCGCAAGTCCACCGCTACCTGGAAGCAATTGTAAACATTGCATCATCATGTGTGAATATGAAGGGAAGGTCGTTAAGACTGACGTTGTGAATATGGAGGTTGTGATCAGAGCAGTTCTGAAGGCCAGTATGTCATGTTCTTGGTTGGGATTAGGGATTGGGTGTTCAACATAAATTTGCCTCAACCTTTCGTACTCATCCAGGTAAATTATCTTGTCAAATTATTTTGACGTTCTGTATTATATATTTTCAAAGCATTGTGTTCACAGAATGGTGCTGTTTCTTTGATTTGATAGCAGATCGACTTAAAACGAACTAAAAAACAACAAGAAACGTTAAAGAAATGCTCCCATATGTTAGCTTTAGTTTTTTTTCGGACGCATATGCAGAATTACAGTATTCATGCATTCATCATAAAGTCTTTATTTCAAACTTTCACAGATGAAATGCAAATAGTTTTATAAGCATTTCACATTTAAAATATGCCTCGCATCATAAAAAATATATATGTTCACTGTGAAAATCACGAAACAGTGAAAAACGTGGACTGAGCTCTATAAACGTAATCACACAAATCGTTCCGGGGGCCAAGGTTGCACGGCCACACTAGTACACCTCATCACCGCATCCTTTTTCGCGCGTCTACATATTGAGTACTCTTTCCATTTCCATTTGAAATCAATCGGATGCTTATCCGCTCCCCACAAAGCGGCTGTGTCTGGCTGCAGCGGAGAAGCGGCTTATCTGAGGCAGCCAGACTGCACCATGCTGAGCCTATCTGCGACCGTCTTCACTCACTCAGTCAGAATAACGGGCGCACGGAAACCCGAAGCTAGCGTTTGAGTCTCAGTGAGGTCCCAGGGTACCGGAACAGGTGTAGCGTCACACCTCTGGTTTTGTAATATTATAATGTTTACATCTGGGCAATTTTTCTCTCCGAACCTCTAGTATTTTGTATGTAGCTACAGCCCTTGTCACGCGGTCATAGGCAAACCAGTTACCGACAGGTGCACCGACAAGCACTTTTTGGTAGTTTAATTTTAATTATCGAATTTTGCGGATGTCAACAAACATTCTAAAATAAATGGATGATACAACGATCCTTTTGGAACAGTTTTTGACACACAGTTTTTGACACACAGATGCGAAAATGTCATCTCAACCTTTCTCTCTCCCATCACAGACAGCCCGTGTCCAGTTGAACGGGGCAGTTGGCACCTGCACGTGCTCTGATGTTTTAATAGGTACCTTGTGGAAACGATGACGCGTTCATCATCAGAGAAAAATGTCAAATTCCTCTTAAGTATGAGGTCATCCGTGACTTATTATGGGATGGACTACAGGAGTGGTCAGCGCCTCAGCTAGCTAACACCAGCTGGGATCAAACTGGCAGGGGGGAGAGAGAGGGGGAGAAGGAGGAGGAGAGAGAAGGAACGGGATAGAGGGAGGGAAGGGGAGAGGGAATGGGAGAGAGGGGAGGAGGAGAGAGAGGGGGAGGAGGAGAGAGAGGTGGAGGAGGAGAGAGAAGGAAGGGGAGAGAGGGAGGTGGAGGAGGAGAGAGAGGGGGAGGAGGAGAGAGAAGTGGAGGAGGAGGGAGAGAAGGAAGGGAAGAGAGGGAGGGAAGGGGAGAGAGGGGGAGAGGAGAGAGAGGGGGAGAAGGAGAGAAGGAAGGGGAGATAAGGAGGGTAGGGGAGAGGGAGGGGGAGGAGGAGAGAGAAAGGGAAGGGGAGAGAGAGGGAAGGAGAGAGAGAAGGAGGGGAGAGGGAGGGAGAGAGGGGGATAAATAGAGAGAAGGGATGGGTGGGAGACGAGAGATAGGGAAGGGAGAGAAGGGTGGGAGGGAGAGGGGAGAAAGAGAGATAGAGAGGGGAGAGAGAAATATGGTAATACTGTTCTATCATGTTGCTGATCCCTTGGTCTCAAGGTGATGTCACCCTACCTGATATTAAATATTCTGCAGGACTGCTCCAATTTCTCTTTTCCACACGATTACAACTGCACATCAACACAAACCTCAGCTTAATGCGTGTTCATTACTCTTTCGCTACTCATGCAACTCTGTAGCCAAGACCCTAACATGCTAACCAGATTCAGCCGTTCTACTTTCTCAACCACAGTGGCTCAAACACTGAGAAGACGGGAGAGGATCCCTGCCATGTGTCATTCTCTGGTCATTAGAAACCAAAGACCATCCTGCAGAAAGGCCTTCAGAAATGAACACAAAGCTCCACCACTTATGGGTTCGAAGGTTCTTTTATTTACTGGATATGGCTACAGTGAGGAGCGCGCTCTTGTGTTACTGCATTAGTGCTAAAAATAAAATATAATTCACTCTGTATTCTTTCCATGTAGTCACATAATTCAGTTACCAGCGTTGGATTTCAGTGCAATGAAATGGAGGCCGGCAACCAGAAAATATAATCTTGAATGTTAAATGATATTTGGCAGTGATAACAATCCTTTCTATGGCTTGAATAGAAGCCTTGTAACTTCTCGCCTTTATATGTCCTTTAACGTAAGCTCCAGTTAATCAGGTTTCATTTGGCATTGTTTTAAGAGCCAACTTTGGCAAGCAAACACCGCATTAGGTTTGTCCGCATTGTACGGATACTCGGTTCTTAAAGGAACATAAATGTTGCGCGTGTAGAAAGTACTGCGGAAAACCACGGCTCAGGAAAGTCACCGTTCGAAAGGTATATCGGTGGGCTGACTTGAGAAACACTTCTACCAGGCATGGTGCAAAATATCCACTTCTCAACTCCGGGGACTAGAGATAATGGCTGTGTGTCACTCCCTGACACAGCTCTCGTAGAAACACACTGGTAGCTTTTAGTGCTGTTAGACGCCTTGGTGACCAGGATCGACTCCTTTCTAATGTAGACACTCAACAAAAGGCTTGCATTCCTGTTCCTCGACAATGACTTTGACAATGTCTGTGCAGACACAAAGAACCTTCTTAGCAACGCCGCCCTGTTGCCTTGGTGTCCAGATATAATTAGTTTTTCTTTTTAAATTTGACTTTCCTTTGTGATTTAAAGACAGATTACCCGGAAGCTGTACTGGGAGAGCAGCAAATTGTGTTCTCATTGTGATATTATTTTTCAAATGGTTTAAAAAAGTTTCGTATCTAGCCAGCTTCCCCCTTGAAATCATTCTTCAGTTTACTTAACTTTTCACGTGTGTGTGTACATGCAGACCACTTACCATGTTGGAGCATACTGATATTGTTGAGCTATAACAATACTCCTGTACATACATACTGATATTGTTGAGCTATAACAATACTCCTGTACATACATACTAATATTGTTGAGCTATAACAATACTCCGGTACATACATACTAATATTGTTGAGCTATAACAATACTCCTGTACATACATACTAATATTGTTAATATTAATATTGTAAATACATACTAATATTGTTGAGCTATAACGATACTCTGGTACATACATATTTCCTTGATCACATTAGCATTGGCAGAATGTAGTTTTGTAGAGAGGGTCACTCAAACATAACAGTCATATTTCCATCATTTATTTCTACATTTTGTTTCAAATGTAAACCCAAGTGTGTGTTCTTTGTGCTGATGTGTCCTCTCTCTCTCTGCAGGTGTCTTTCTTCCTGTTCATCGTGTTCGTGGTGTACACCATGCTCCCCTTCTCCATGCGGGGCGCAGTCCTCGCTAGCTCCCTCACCTCCACCTCCCACACGCTGGTGCTGGGAGCCTGCCTGTCAGCCTCCACTGACGACAGGAAGTCACTGGCCTGGCAGGTACGCTGCGTGCATGACACGCTCCGGGGACTTCCTGCTTGGCTGCTTCTTGATGGGTTGCGTTCTCTCTGGTTGGAGCCGTCTGCCGGGCTGGTTCCCGTGGGAGCCAGGGGCATGTGGGTAGACCGTGGGTAGACTGTGATACAGACCATGTTGCACATGTTGTGTTCTCCTTCAGACCGAGTCATTCGGATGTGTTTATTGAACAGACACTTTAATCTACAGAGGAAGACTTGAACCCGCAACCTCTTGATTTGCTGTTGTTGAAGCACATTTCTTGGCCTAATTATTTATCAGTAATGTAACCGTAATCCTAACCCGATCAGGAATATGTATATCACAAGTCAAATGCTCTTCTACTGAACTACTAAATACTGACCTTCTCCTATTCAATGATTCTTCACTGCTCAGTATTTTTAAATATCTTATCAATATTCATTCAAGATTATATTTCACTTAAACATCGAGTGTTTGTCCAAGAACTGTTTTTATTGTACGGCAGAACAGCTGGTGTTCAAAATTCATAGAAACAGGCCGGACTTGTGAAAGAGGGTGCAGCCGTGTCATGCCCTGCTATTTCTGTCCTTGCCCTTGTTTAAGTGTCAAAGAAGCTTTCGTCTGAAGTGTGCTTCACACCTATCACTGAGGGCCTTTGACTCAGTCAGTCAGGCACAGGCTGATCCCGGGGGGGGGGGGGGGGTGCAGCTGCCCCCCCTAGCAATAAAGACTTGCCATCCCAATCTCCCCATACTGAAATACATATATATAGTCATTCTTTCAGTAATATTACTGTTTAAACTGATGAAACGTGCCACTTTAAGGAAATGGTCATTTCAATGGCAGCAACACGTCTGAAAGCAGTTGGGTCAAGGCCATGTTTTCTGCTGTGTGGTTTTCTCTTTTCTTTTAACAACAGTATGTGTCTGTCTGGGAACTGAGGAGACCAGTGGCAGGAGATGTGAGAGAGGAATGATGTCCCTTTTGTGTCTAATACAGGATACATGCTGCTCAATGGTCCACGGTCTTTGTCATATTTTTAGTTTCATGATCCGCCAAAATTTTTTATTAACTGGTGAAAGGTTTGGACTGCGGGCAGGCCAGTTCAAAACCCACCCTGTTCTGTTACGAAGCCCTGCAGTTGTACCAGACGCAGGGTGTGGTTTAATATTGTCTTCTTGAAATATGCAAGTCATTCCCTGGAAGAGATGTTGCCGGAATGCAAGGAAATGTTTCTCTAAAACCTGTATATACCTTTCAGCTTTGACGGTGCCTTTCTATATGTGCAAGTTGCCCGATCTGCAAGCACTAATGCACCCCCATACCATCAGAGAGGCAAGCTAGGTTCTCCCTCTCCTCTTTAGTACAGAGGACAGAGCATCCATGGTTTCCAAACATAATTTTCACGTTTTAATTAGTCTGACCACAGAACATTTTTCTCCACTTTGCCTCAGTCCAGTTAAAATGAGCTTCAGCCCAGACGAGATGGCATGTTCTGGATCATGTTCACATGTGGCTTCTTCTTTGTCTGATAGATCTTTAACCTGCATTTGTAAACTTTGTTCACTGACATGGAGTTCTGCAGGTGTTTCTAAGCTCAAGCAATGATTTCCATCACAGAATCCTGCTACAGCTTGCCACACCCTTGTCCTTATCCAGATTCTCATCATTATTTGTACATTTCATGTACTGTTGATAATGGGATATTCCAAGTCTTCGCTTTTTACAATACATTTTGCATAGAGGAACATTATTCTGAAATATTTCCACAAAAAGTAGATGCAGGTTTTAGCAGATTGGTGAACATCTGCTCATCTTTTCTTCTGAGAGCCTCTCTAAGAAATCCTTTTTACAGCCAGCTTACTGACCTGTGTGCATTTAACATACTTAGTTGCAAATATTCCACCGTATGTTTATTTTCATCATGCTTAATCAACCATAGGGGCATTCACACGGGCAGTTTTACTAGTGTGGGGTCACATGGAAGGGGGCACCGGGGGGGCACTGGGGGGGCACCAGAAAGGGGGGGCACCAGAAAGGGGGCACCAGGGGGGGGCACCAGAGGGGGCACCAGGAAGGGGGCACCAGGATTGGGCTCTGGGGGGGCACCAGAAAGGGGGCACCAGGAAGGGGGCACCAGGGGGGGGGGCAGGAAGAGGCACCAGGGTCCTTTTGAGCTAAATGTGCCTTTTGTTCGTTCATCTCTTAGATTTTGGCCAATATCATCATTTTCATCTGTGGCAACATGGCAGGAGCGTATCATAAACACCTGATGGAGCTGGCCTTGAAACAGACATACCACGACACCTGCAACTGCATCAGATCCCCCATCAAACTGGAGTTTGAAAAACGGCAACAGGTAAGGTCATTGGTCTATACTATTGCTTGACCTTAATGGTCCTCTCATATAAATCGTTTTATATTTTCAAAAACTCCATGAGCGTAATGGGTCTTATAATTTGCAGAGTATCAAAAAGTACCATTTATTTATCTCCAAAGACAAAGATAATTATAGATAATGAAAATGCTGTGGAGAACTGTCTCAGAAGTGTTGTAATAGACTTACGAGATGTGCAAAACACCAACCTTCATTGCAGGAAATTACAGGAAGTGATGTTGACCTACTGTAGCTAGCAATTAACCTACTCAGCACTTAGCTGGCCAATAATCAGGCAACGACGAGAGAGTGCTTCTACCCATCATCGGAGGGTGAATTAGCTCCCTATTAAATCAAACAGATTCAGGATTTAAAGAACCACAGAACACTCAAAGTCATTTTCTGGCCACTATTCAGTTACGTTCAATTGATAAACAGCCTGGAAAAAAAATACTACATTTCTGTCTATGGTCATGTTCTGTTTTCCAAGCCCAAAGTATGAGCGTTGATAATGTATGAATTTAGCCGGCTTTTCTCAAAAGCAACGGGGAATTTGCCGAGATAATGCCCTGAACACCTAGCTATAACAGCTTCATGGTTGATCAGCGCACAGTTTAGTATGGCATGAGAAACGGTATGTAATTACGTGTTGTACTGATGACAATATTGCACGCTGATGATTCCAGCTCACCATGAGGGGAGCAGTGATATTAACTAGTAACTAGGGCACGAGAAGCACAGGAAGTCCTACACTGTACTTGCTAGTCAGTTACTGAAGTACCCGTTTTTGTCTTTCTTAACTTGCTACATCACCTCTACCAAATCCAGTGTTTAAACTATTATCAAACATCCAAACATTTCATCAACTGACGGATGCCCCTGTAGATCACACAGATCGATTACCCCATCGATCCACGCCTCTGGCAAAACTAATTAGCTTCAAATGGTTTAGATTTACTCATCCAGCCAATGAATACCATTACCATTGACAGGAAATACTGAATCAGACAGCCAGTGGAAGAATCTGACTGAGGCCAGCGACATTAAAACATTGTCAAACTGAGCTCGCATCATCATCCATCACAATACATGTTTCTACAATGTTAAACACCCCAGAGCTCACATCATCATCAATCACAATACACGTTCCTACAATGTTAAACACCCCTGGCTAGAAAGACACTAGCTATATGTAGCATCAGATTTACAAACAACCCTGGACGTTTGTGGTGTGGTATTATTGAATGAAACATTACATTCCTGTGAAATATTGTATTGCATCACACACACCAGCCAGACAGCCAGGTCAGTCTTGCTGCAGTACAGCCAAAGCAGACAGACAGGCAGCCAGACTGGTCCTGCTGCAGTGCAGCCATAGCAGACAGACAGGCAGCCAGGCTGGTCTTGCTGTGGTGCAGCCATAGCAGACAGACAGGCAGCCAGACTGGTCTTGTTGCACTGCAGCTGGAGCAGACAGGCAGGCAGCCAGACGGGTCTTGCTGTGGTGCAGCCATAGCAGACAGACAGACAGGCAGACAGGTTGGTCCTGCTGCAGTGCAGCCAGAGCAGACAGACAGGCAGCCAGACTGGTGTTGCTGCAGTGCAGCTGGAGCCAGAGCAGACAGACAGGCAGCCAGACTGGTCTTGCTGCAGTGCAGCTGGAGCAGCCAGACAGGCAGCCAGACTGGTCTTGCTGCAGTGCAGCTGGAGCAGACAGCCAGACAGGCAGCCAGACTGGTCTTGCTGCAGTGCAGCTGGAGCAGACAGCCAGACCCTGATGAGGTAACCCAGCATTAGATCTCAGTACATCACGTCGCCTGGACCCCTGAGAAAAGCCCTTGTGGCCCAAGGATGGACAGTCAGTTAATAACTGGTCGTTTCTTTTCGACCATCGGCTTTATTTAAACAATAAAAGGTGTGATTTATGTGGTCCTGTCCTGTTGTAGGAACGCCTCCTGCTGTCCTTGTTACCAGCCCACATCGCTCGAGTGATGAAGGCTGAGATCATACAACGTCTGCAAGGCCCAAACTTCGGCCAAGTGGAGAACGCTAACAACTTTCACAACTTGTACGTCCAACGGCACATCAACGTCAGGTCTGTGCTGAACGAAAACGTACTTGGAGTTTCTGTGATCCTGGAAAAGTGGACAGAATCGCTTTTTTACGGTCACTTGTAGTCATATTCCTGTTTGTTTTTTTACGTCCTAGTATCTTGTATGCTGACATAGTCGGCTTCACTCGATTGGCTAGTGACTGTTCCCCCGGAGAGCTGGTGCACATGCTTAACGAACTTTTCGGCAAATTTGACCAAATTGCCAAGGTAACCACCTCCTTGCAGAGTCTCAGTACAACTCTGGCAGTGCATCCACATGCATGAGCAGGCAAACACAGTCATGGATAATCATGACTTTACATCGTCCTCATCCTACATCACTTTAAACCAATGTTTACACCGTCGTTTGAAATTTCGACAGCATAACTGATTAACTCTGACTGTTTTCTATAACTTTGTATTTCCAAAGGAAAACGAATGCATGAGGATCAAAATTCTGGGAGACTGCTATTACTGTGTGTCTGGTCTGCCAGAGTCCCTTCCAAACCATGCCAAGAACTGTGTGAAAATGGGCCTGGACATGTGTGAAGCAATCAAGTGAGTAGACCCCATCATCTCTGTGTGTTCTGCTCACTGGGCCAGTAATGAGATTGATGTGATTGTACTAGAAGCCTAATGTGATGGTACTAGAAGCCTAATGTGATGGTACTAGAAGCCTGATGTGATGATGGTACTAGAAGCCTGATGTGATGGTACTAGAAGCCTGATGTGATGATGGTACTAGAGGCCTGATATGATGGTACTAGAAGCCTGATGTGATGATGGTACTAGAGGCCTGATGTGATGGTACTAGAAGCCTGATGTGATGGTACTAGAGGTCTGGTGTGATGGTACTAGAGGCCTGATATGATGGTACTAGAAGCCTGATGTGATGATGGTACTAGATGCCTGATGTGATGGTACTAGAGGTCTGATGTGATGATGGTACTAGAGGCCTGATGTGATGATGGTACTAGAAACCTTATGTGATGGTGCTAGAGGTTTGATGTGATGATGGTACTAGAAGCCTGATGTGATGATGGTACTAGAAGCCAGATGTGACGGTACTAGAGGACTGATGTGATGGTACTAGAGGCCTGATGTGATGGTACTAGAGGTTTGATGTGATGGTACTAGAAGCCTGATGTGATGGTACTAGAAGCCTGATGTGATGATGGTACTAGAGGCCTGATGTGATGGTACTAGAAGCCTGATGTGATGGTACTAGAAGCCTGATGTGATGATGGTACTAGAAGCCTGATGTGATGGTACTAGAAACCTGATTTGATGGTACTAGAGGTCTGGTGTGATGGTACTAGAAGCCTGATGTGATGATGGTACTAGGGGCCTGATGTGATGGTACTAGAGGCCTGATGTGATGGTACTAGAGGCCTGATGTGATGGTACTAGAAGCCTGATGTGATGATGGTACTAGATGCCTGATGTGATGATGGTACTAGAAGCCTGATGTGATGATGGTACTAGAGGCCTGATGTGATGGTACTAGAGGCCTGATGTGATGATAGTACTAGAAGCCTGATGTGATGATGGCACTAGATGCCTGATGTGATGATAGTACTAGAAGCCTGATGTGATGGTACTAGAGGCCTGATGTGATGATAGTACTAGAGGCCTGATGTGATGGTACTAGAAGCCTGATGTGATGATAGTACTAGAGGCCTGATGTGATGGTACTAGAAGCCTGATGTGATGTAACTCAGTTACTCAGGTAACTGACCTGAGTCTGAATGAACACTAACATCAAAAGAAAAACCAGGCTCAGTGTCACTACATTCAGGTCTCATCTGGTTTTAGTTGGTTTTTACTGTTGTGTGACTAACCTAACCTTGACATAGATTGTCAGATTGTATTTTCATGATTTCTGTACTTGATTCATAGCTTGTGGAACAGAAATCCCCCCAAAAAAGGGAATTAGGGCATCATGTTCATTGCTCGCTGAACATGATGTGGTTTGTCGTAGAAAAGTACGAGATGCTACCGGAGTTGACATCAACATGCGTGTCGGAGTGCATTCTGGGAACGTCTTGTGTGGAGTCATCGGTCTTCAGAAATGGCAATATGATGTCTGGTCACATGACGTCACTTTGGCCAATCATATGGAGGCTGGCGGAGTTCCAGGGTAAGAAAAACGATACATAAGTAAATGTAATGTTGATAGTTTATACTTCAACTCTGCAGTAACACTCCCTTATAAGGAATTGATCTTAAGATACTTGGTTTCTTTGAAAACCTGAGTTTGTTGCACAAAATAAGGATCAATTATCTGTCACTACAACAGTTCTTGAAGTGAAATGCATGATGTGTTCAAACTGCATCCTCCTGTGATTTTAATAAATAAATATACACGTTCAAAGAAGATATAAATCTCTATATTTTTCTTCTGTGCTTCTTTCTGCAAATTCAATAACTTGTTTATTCGAAGCTCTTATTGTGTTATTGTGTTCATAATATGTCTGTTGTGAGTGTGTCCCCCGTGTTGTGTAGTGTGTGCTCTGTGTTGTGTAGTGTGTCCCCCGTGTTGTGTAGTGTGTGCTCTGTGTTGTGTAGTGTGTGCTCTGTGTTGTGTAGTGTGTCCCCCGTGTTGTGTAGTGTGTGCTCTGTGTTGTGAGTGTGTCCCCCGTGTTGTGTAGTGTGTGCTCTGTGTTGTGTGCGTGTATCCTGTGTTGTGCGTGCCCTGTGTTGTGTATCCTGTGTTGTGCGTGCCCTGTGTTGTGCGTGCCCTGTGTTGTGTAGTGCGTGCCCTGTGTTGTGTATCCTGTGTTGTGCGTGCCCTGTGTTGTGTGTCCTGTGTTGTGCGGTGTGTGTTTTCTGTATTGTGTTTTTGGATATTTTCTCCACTTTTGTGTTCTAAACTCCATGGAACCAGGTGAAGCCAAGATAAATATCCAGTTACAAAACACATAGTTTATCAAATCTGATCTAGTACCTCAGGCAAGCAGAGGGGTCTTGTCCTGATACATGCTATCTCAGGAGCAGCTTAAGGACTGTCCTTGTTACCTGGCAGGAGAGTCCACATCACCTCGGTAACGCTGGAGCACCTCAAGGGGTCGTACCTGGTGGAGGATGGGGAGGGGCAGGAGAGAGATCCATACCTCAGGGAGCACAAGGTCATCACCTACCTGGTCATCAACCCCAAGGTGGTCAACCAACTCAACAAAAACCAAAAAGCCTCAAATAATTCTTCTAATAAGATTTTAAAAAACATGATAAAACGCTATATTTATGTAGTCATTAGGTTATGATAAAAATGGTTTATATTAAACTGCGCCACGCACAACTCAACATGAAAGTGACAGGAAGTGTGTCTCCACTTCCTGTGCCATTGAGCAGGTGGAGCGTCGCAGCCCCCAGCACCAGTACCGGCCGCGCCACGCTCCCGACGGGGCCAAGATGAGGGCGTCGGTCCGGATGACACGTTACCTGGAGTCTTGGGGAGCAGCCAAGCCCTTCGCTAACCTGCATCATCGCGACAGCATGACCAACGACAATGGCAAGATCAACACCGCTGTAAGTGGCATATGTGCAGGTTATCGTGAAATCTTGTGTATTTTGTGTTAAACATGATATGTTTGGTTAAGGTTAACATTAACCCTAACTACGTAGCATTATGTTAATTTATACGTGGCACAGAAAGTAAATCACTTACCCAGAAAGTAAATCACTTACTTAAGTTGTTCGACTGTGACAGCTGAAGAGCGTCACGGTCGCTGTGCAAGAACAAAACGAGACGGTTGAAAGCCTGGAGCCTTTGGTCTCTCACGATCTCTGTATCCCCCTTTCTCTCTCCGTCTCCCCCTTTCTCTCTCTCTCTCTCTCTCTCTCTCTCTCTCTCTCTCACACACACACACACACTCTCTCTCTCTCTTTCTCTCTCTGTCTCTCTCCCTCTCTCTCTCTCTCTGTCTCTCTCCCTCTCTCTCTCTCTCTCTGTCTCTCTCCCTCTCTCTGTCTCTCTCTGTCTCTCTCTCTGTCTCTGTCTCTCTCTCTCTCTCCCTCCTTGCCATTCCTGTCACTGTTCACTTAGAACTTTCCAATAATATTTAAATATCTTAAAATTCCTCTGTGCATTCTCTTGATACCAGGATGTGCCCATGGGCCAGTACCATTTCCAGAGGAGATCTGAGAGGTAAGAACAGAGACCAGGGGGAGTTTGGATGAAATGGATTGGGTTACTATGAGGACGGTCTACATGTATTTCCAACATCCTTTTTCTAAAACATAATTGTTGTCAGAACTTCTCCAGTGGTCAAGTGACCATGGTTTGACTTTAACCTTTCTACTGTGCATCTCATATCTTACTGCAAAACAGGCTAATCCATAATCCATACCAGATTAAACACTAAATACATCCACCCAAAAGAAGTTTTGTACTTATGTGGGGAAGAAATTCAAGTGTTATGTGCTAAATTTTAATAAGAATTCTTTGAAGCTTGCTGTGTGTGACAAGAGCAATTTGTAACTAGACATCAAAGTCATACCAATACTGCTGGTTTAAATAAACCAAAAATGGGTCAGTGTCCACAGGATTTGTGTTGCTCACTTTGAATGGATTTACGGGTAATTAATTCAGCTACTCAACTGTTTACAATGTGCCAATAATTGCTGTATTTTCTTGTTATTGCTCTTCTTTTAAGGACCAAATCTCAAAAGAAGAGATTTGAAGAAGAATTCAATGAGAGGATGATTCGAACTTTTGATGGAATTAATTCCCAAAAGTAAGTGATATAGAGTTGGATTAATTCCTGGAAAGGATGCTGTGTTAAAGTGTTGTGATAAACGCCATGTCTAATCATTTGTGTTTCAGACAATGGCTCAAATCAGAGGACATTCAGAGAATATCATTATTCTTTCACAACAAGGTATTAGAGAAAGAGGTAAGACTTCACCTTTGATATTTTCAGAGTTCTGGTTCAGAACATTTTACTGTCTATTTGACGCATCCTTGTCTTGTAAATAAAAGACATACAGTTGCAGATGCTGTTTTTCTTTCCTTTCCTGCAGTACAGAGCGACTACTTTGCCTGCGTTTAAATACTACGTCACCTGCGCTTTTTTCATCTTCGTCTGCATCTTCATCGTTCAAATTCTGGTCTTGCCAAAGTAAGCGCCATTTAAACGATATCTCTACTACGATAACATCCTTATACGAACCCACGTATGAACGTTTCCCGGCAAAATTCAACGAAGAGCTGCTCTAGGTTTTTGTCATGGTGTGTCTGCATGTTAGTCTCTACCTTCGGTTGATGGTGTGACTTGACCTTCTCTACAGAACCGCCATCTTGGGATTGTCATTTGGGATGGCTTTCGTCTTTCTGTCCCTGATCCTTCTTGTATGTTTCACTGGTCATTTCATGGTGAGTTGGAAACTGCAGCCATTTCTGTTTGTTTCCCAAAGCGCACTTTGCTGTGGACGACTCTCTCCTGGTCTTAAGATGACACGATCGAGCCATCCTCATCCACAGACAGTTGAAGGATAAAGACTGTGAAAACAGCTGGGCATAACATTGACTACATCAGTGACAAACTAAACTAAATTTCGTTCTTGATCCTTCCTTATATTCCTGTATGGCACACTGGCTTGGAGATCGTTCAGCAATTGTCAGTAATTGCTGATTGGGACACCCTCCTCCCCCCTCCTCCCTCCTCCCTCCCCTCTTCCCCCCCTCTCCCTCCCCTTCTCTTCTCCCTCCTATCCCCTTCTCTTCTCCCTCCTATCCCCCCTCCTCCCCAGTCTCTTGTTTCACCAAGCTCATTATTTGTAGTAGTGCGGCAAAAAACACAAATGGACATGTGTTTCAGAGCGACAGAAGAGAGGCACAGCTTCCTGAGTAAAAATCCTGTCCATTTTCAGGGAATCCAAACAGCAGGCCATTTCATTCAAGCCGCAATGCACATTCAGACTTATTACTAGGTCTGTCAGCTGCATGTCTGTTGAAGCCCCACCCCAGCCCTATACTGCACTGTTGTGATAATGGAACACCGACTGGACCAGAAACATTTTCTTTTTTCCAATTTAGCCAGATCTGTTAGGAGACAGTAGCCAGCAGCCTTTGTAGCGAAACATCAGCCTGTGTTGAAAGCTTAAAGAAGTCTTGATGTCACTGGGGAAGAGCTTTGAAATCAAACGCTCTCATTCCTGCCTGTATCATGTGCAATAATGACACCTTCTTTTTAGGGGAGAGGGAGAGAGTCTGAATATTCTGCTCTGGTTACTTCCTTAGCATTGCAGTAAAAGTGTCTCCATTTCCTGGCTCTGGCTTCTGAGGTCGTCAAGCATCATCGCTAACAAGCCCTGGCTGCGTATAACTCTGACCATGACCACCACGGTCCTGATCCTGGGGATGGCTGTCTTCAACATGGTGAGCTACATGACTACAGAGGAACAGGGCCTCCGCTGTCTGTTTCCTCACGCTGATCACAGTAGGTCTGAATGGAGAGGCTGGCCGGGTCCCTTAACTTAGCGTGCTAGGGAAACAGGAAGTCTAAACACTCAAAGCCAAAATACCAGGATGTCCTAATATGTCCGGGAGCATTTGGCAGCATGCAAGCCAGCATGCTTCTCTGGGTATTCAGACCAGCGGAGGAGTACTGAGTAGACAGTACTGAGTAGACAGTACTGAGTAGACAGTCCAACTGAGTAGACAGTTGGACCGCGACTGACCGTGTCTGACCATATCTGACCGTACTTGCCCCAGTGTAATGTACAGTTATGTGAGCAAGCAGGTTGTTCTAACTGCGTGCATGCTACATGCAACAGGTACTCTGGAAAGCCAGCTGCAGTTTAGACTAAAAGGATGCAGTTTGGGACACAGCCTTTACTCCATGTTGTCCTCCAGATGTCTGCAAACCACCTCAGAATTGACATGTTAGAGGAGCAACGACTTTTAAAAAGTTCTTTTTCTCACCAACTGTCACAAACAATAAAATCCATCATCGCTCGAGTTGCCTTGAGATGTTGTGTACAAGTATGAGATAAATGTCTCTACCATGTCAGTTTTGAAATAGTTTCTAAACGTCTGGAGAAATCCACCATTGCTGCTTACAAATATTTTGTACAATTATCTTCGATCTGTGATCTTTGATCTGTGATCTTTAATCTGTGATCTTTGATCTGTGATCTGTGATCTTTGATCTGTGTCAGTGTTCATGTAACAAATGACTTTCCTAAGGGATGTCTCTAAGGGATGTCTGTGGTTCCCCCTCACAGCTGAGATCCTTTATAGACATTTTGTGTTCCTTTCACCTGTTATTGGCTGTATGATGCTGGCTTCACTGTTATTGGCTGCATGATGCTGGCTTCACTGTTATTGGTTGCATGATGCTGGCTTCACTGTTATTGGCTGCATGATGCTGGCTTCACTGTTATTGGTTGCATGATGCTGGCTTCACTGTTATTGGCTGCATGATGCTGGCTTCACTGTTATTGGCTGCATGATGCTGGCTTCACTGTTATTGGCTGCATGATGCTGGCTTCACTGTTATTGGCTGCATGATGCTGGCTTCACTGTTATTGGTTGCATGATGCTGGCTTCACTGTTATTGGTTGCATGGCTCCTGCTCTCTAAAAAAGTTGTGATTCTTTAGATGTTGACTTTTGACCTTTGCTGCAGTTCTTCCTGGACGACGACATGATGGCTCCGGCTGCGGTTTACAATTCAACCAACGAGACGATGTTTTACAAGAACGGCCAACCAATCACGTTCAACGACAAGAACTATTTCTACCTTCCAGTGAGTCTCTGCCAGTGTCCTCTCTCACAGAGTAAAGGATAGGTCTGTTTGGTGGAGCTGAGAATGGATGCAGGATGGATGAGACAACGTCTTCTTTCTCCTCCCAGTACTTCATATACAGCTGCATCCTGGGCTTGATATCTTGCTCTGTATTCCTGAGGATTAACTACGAGCTGAAAATGGTCATCATGCTAACGGCTGTGGTGGTGTACAACATCATCATCCTGAAGACGCACGGCTTCCTCCTGGACGAGTACAGCAAGTTCCTCTACAAGGCTGATGTTCTGGACAGGTGAGCGACGAGGTTCAGCAGCACGGGGACTTCAGGGGCTGTTGTGTGGTGATTCAGTTTGGCAGCTTTGACCAAGTCATGACTACAGTGTGGCTACCATTTGAAATGAACGCAAACTTACAAAACGCATCAGATTGACACCTTGCATCAGACAAATGATCAAGACCAGGAAATGCTTTTCCCACAAAAAACATATTCCACATGTGCTTGGTTTAGGGAGGATGAAATTGAGCCATTTCAGGAGATACTCAATTATGTCCCCCTTTTTAAAGAGACAATCAACCAGTTGTTGTTATGGTTATGGTTGTGATGTTCTGTGTGTTCTGGTTGTGGTGATGCGTTTAGCCTGTGGTGTCTCGTAAGAGCTTACTAATGAATGTACGTTTTATAGGACTGTTCTGAATACTAAACTAGCTTCTCTACGAGAACACAGTAGAAGCACAGAAATCAATTGGCGAAGGGGATAATTGTGTTAAGCACCATCTATTATTAATGTACTCTGGGTTTGTACGTGCTTGAAAACAGAAGAAGTCTTCACAGGAACTCTGGTCAGGAACAGACGAGGATGCCACAGATGTTGTGTGACGCACAACGTTATATATAAACTCCCTTGTTCTGATGTGTGATATTTTATATAAACTCCCTTGTCATGATGTGTGACATCACAGATTAATTCTCCTATCCTGATGTGTGACATTTTAACAAACTACCTTTTTTTTAACCCGTGATGTTATATTAAATTATTATTATCATTATTGTTATATTAACTTATATTAAACTCCCTGCTTCTAAACCGTGATGTTTTATTAAACCCTCTGGTTCTGACCTGTGACATTATATTAAACCCCCAGGTTCTGACCCGTCATATTATATTAAACTCCCTGGTCCTGACACTTTTGTCTCTGGTTCTGTTCTGTCCTTCCAGGCCGGGAGTTCTGAAGAACCTGAAGACCATGGGCTCCTTCTCCCTTCTCATCTTCTTCATCACCCTGCTTGTGCTCGCCAGACAGGTACGCCAGATGCCCTGATCAGCAGCACCCCCATGCTCCCCTCCTCCTCCCCCCACCTTCCCCCCTCCGCTCCCACCTCCCCCCCGCTCCCCTCCTTCTTCCCCCCTACCTCCCTCCCTCCCCTCCTCCCTCCCCCCCGCTGTCACAGACTGGATGCCATCGACTACAGATACTTTCAGTCTTTAGTGCTCTATTTTTACCTTCTAATTTTGGTTAAGGCTTTCGTTGTTTTGACATGAAGGTTTCCTGCTGCTTTCTAAGATTTGTAACAAAGGTATATCTAATTATAGCTTCCTCTCCAAACATGATCATTGACTACAGCTTGATCTAAAAGCTGCTAACGTACTGTGGCTAAACGTCAGGGAGAGATCCATCAGGGATAATTATGGAGAAAGTTGGAAACTTCAAAATGCGTGTCCGTATAAGATCATCCATCTTCAGATCTCCTCTCCTGTAGATCTGGGAAGCTTACAGCTCAGCTGAGGATGAGCATCACTCAGTGGGTTGAGCTTTGGACTGTTTCCCATAGCAACACCTCCTTGGATTAAACCCTGCCTCTATGTTGTACTGAATAACAGGGTCTGCAAACCAAATACTCATTATTATTAACTGTGAGTAGCAGTGTAAAAGGGTCAACCATTGAACACTGCACTAAACACACTGTTTAAGAGCTTGTTTATAAAGTTCCACTTTAAAGTTGGATGCTGCAATTTGGCAGATGTAGAATATCAGGTGTAGACATATCAGAGAATGACTTTCTTTCATTGGTCCGGAAAGAAAATTAGTAACAAAGGAAACGGCTTTGTCACTATGGCAGCTTGCCAGTCTGGTCAGGAACATTGGAGAGTTTGGTCGGATGATAAGCGTCGCTCTTTGCTCTGCTGCTGTTGTGTGCACTAACCAGAGCTGCTGCTATCAGTCTTCAGTCTCTTCTCTGTGTCCTCTTGTAACAGAATGAATATTACTGTAGGTTGGACTTCCTGTGGAAGAACAAGTTCAAGAGGGAGTGTGAGGAGATCGAGACGATGGAGAACCTCAATAGAGTTCTGCTGGAGAACGTCCTACCCGCTCATGTCGCGGAACACTTCCTAGCGCGGAACTGGAAGAACGAGGTGAGGGTGAAGATAGTGCCGGGATGACTTTGGTAAACATAGGGGGTTACCAAGCGACACTACTGGGAACTGTAACAGTTCAACATGGATATATTCATTTTGTGTGTCAAGTGAACACATTCGATGCTTTTGATTTTTTTCAGGATTTGTATCATCAATCGTATGACCTGGTGTGTGTCCTGTTTGCCTCCATCCCGGACTTCAAGGAGTTTTACACCGAGTCAGATGTCAATAAGGAAGGCTTGGAATGCCTTCGATTACTCAATGAGATCATTGCAGATTTTGATGAGGTAACCTAATTCATGTGTGTCCATGTTCCCTTTGTAATGATTAAAGAACACAATTGATTAGTAACCTTTCAACTGTGTTTCAGTTGCTGTCTAAGCCTAAGTTCAGTGGTTGTGGATAGAAGATTCAAGCACATTGGAGAGCACGTTATATGGTGCTACTGGCTGAACTGCACATCACAGGACTGAACACATCAGGTCCTCAGTCACTAGCCACTGAACACACACAGGTATACTTCAGTCATTCATACCCTGAACACAACAAAGGGTAACCTCAGTCACAGACTGAACCACACAGGGTATCAGTATCATCACTCTGAACACACACACGGTAACCTCAGCAACTAGCACCTGAACAACACCGGTAACTCTCTGTCATCACCTGAACACACACAGGTAACCTCAGTCATCATCACCTGAACACACACAGGTAACCTCAGTCACCAGCACCTGAACACGCACAGGTAACCTCAGTCATCATCACCTGAACACACACAGGTATACTCAGTCCTCCATTCACCTGAACACACACAGTGTAATCTCAGTACTAGGACTGAACAACACAGGTATACCTCTCACTATCACTGAACACACACAAACACATACGCCTGCCGGCACGCTCTCCTCCAGGGTAACCTAACAGTCACTAGCACCTGAACACACACAGGTAACCTCAGTCACTAGGACCTGAACACACACAGGTAACCTCAGTCACTAGGACCTGAACACACACAGGTAACCTCCGATTCAATGATGACAAAACAGGCACATACTTAGCAAAATATTTGAAATCCTTGGATGTTAAAATCTGAGGTTCCCTAACTGACAATTAGTGGAATAAATCCACATATGACTTGATCCTTGAACTGAATTTACTCTGAAGTTGATGAAAAAACGTATAAGATCTTTACTTCAAGGTGTAGTTCTGTTTGTTCCAGGATGACAGACAGTATCTGCACATTGGTACCATGGTGGAGTGTAGAGACGCTAGTTGGCTTCGAGTGGGACCACATAGAGGCGATTTGATCTTCAACAAATGAACAGAGGGCTTCACTGTCCTTTACAACGACCTCTACAACTCAGAGGTTGGGGATGATATCGCCTCGGCTTTTGACTGCTATTTGTGGTCGATCCTTGCTCTCGAGTAAGAGTAGCTTCGGAGTATAGACTTCAGGAACTACTTAGGCGGGCTCCCTCAGGTTATGCATCACATCCATGGGCTGCTCCGTCACGTGGGCGCAGCTGGAGTGATGTCGGAGCGCACCCAGACCTCGACAGTGTAGGAATATCTGGCGGGACTACACCGTAAACTGGATAAGGACAGTTGAGGATGTGAAGCTACCTCGAGGTTATGGGCAAATACAGGGTGACAACGTGAAGGGTCTCCTGCAAAGCTGTCATGGATTTTGTCACGATAATCAAAGGACACCTAGACTGTGTTCGTTATAGCGAGGATCGTGTCATTAACATTACGATGTTTTTTAGATGTCTCACCTAATGAAAAGATATGGATGTGTTGTGGGTTGCTTACATCGCGAGGCACTCAGTTGTTTGTAAATATTTCGTAACTCGATAGACAGTGTTCAGGATGAGACGGAGCAAAGTCTCTTTATAACGACATACGCCGCAACAAAAGTTGTCCTGGTCAAGTTTGAAGTTAACTTTAAGTCGAAGATGATAATATGAAAAAGGTGCAGAACCCACCATCTCGACAGTACATGGTCGGTTTGAAGGCTAACATTCAAGAGTTTTGGGCTCGAAGAGGATCATACAGACACAAACTCATGAGTCAATAACTTCGTATGGCAAAACTATAATATGAGTAATCGGGAGCACTACGATCACATTACGATGCGTATGAGTCCATTGTATCTCGGTTTGTGTTCTCGCGTAGCACAGATAAGGTACCGAAGCGCTAGGGTTTTCACTGGTCTTTTGTGGACACGCGGGTACTGGGTCAGTACACGTTACTTTGAACATGGTCTGCCACAGGACTAAGTAATAGCTGAACCCTGTCCATAATCTGACATGGTCGCTCGCCGCATCAAGGTGATCGCGTGGGCATCCCACAGGTGGGCTCATATCTAGAACAGCGCAGGGTGTAGCCATAAAGACACAGGATGGATAATCAACGCTATAGTGGGACAGGGCTCGGGACATGACCACGGAGTGGAGCCATTATACGTGCGTGGAACATGTACAGCAGGCTCGAGCACAGTGTAAACAAGGGTGGGCATAAGGTGGGCCATCGCATAGTCGTGATCACGGGTGACAGCTCAGGCAGGGTACTCAATACGGTCGGGCCATAATCTGAAGGAGGTGGTGGGCTACAAAACACAGGTGTTGGGGGTACACTCTAGATCATGCGTCTGCCGAACTTGAGGTAATGCATTAAGGGTGGCAATACCAGCGTTGGGGCATTACAGGTGGGCAATACACGCAGACTCTGCCTATCTGACATTGGTCCTTTCGCTAGGATACTATCCTATGTAGATCGCAATGGGTCTCGCCCCGTACAGGGGTTTCACCTGTATCCTGACAGGGCTACAGCCCACAGGTATACTAATTTCTGACATGGTCTCGCCCAGTTATGCCACCTATCTGACATGCGCTCCCTGACCCACAGGGATACCCCACTATTGACATTCGGTCTGGCCGAGGTCATAGCGTTGCGGCTAATGCCCTTGACAATGACCTGCTCACAGGTATACTATCTGACAGGGTGCAGCTCACAGGTATACTATCTGACAGGGTGCAGCTCACAGGTATACTATCTGACAGGGTCCTGCCCACAGGTATACTATCTGACATGGTCCTGCCCACAGGTAAACTATCTGACATGGGTCCTGCCCACGGTATATTCTATCCTGTACCATGGTTCTGCCACCAGTCATACCTATCTGACATGTTCCTGCCCAAGGTATCCCCTATCCCTACAGGCGTGGGCAGCCCCAGGCTATAGCGACACTATCTAGAAGCGGGTGGCAATGCGACCCACAGGTATACAAGCTTGATGGTCCTGATTAGTAACCTTTCAACTGTGTTTCAGTTGCTGTCTAAGCCTAAGTTCAGTGGTGTGGAGAAGATCAAGACCATTGGAAGCACGTATATGGCTGCTACTGGCCTGAACGCATCACCAGGACCCGAACACACACAGGTAACCTCAGTCACTAGCACCTGAACACACACAGGTAACCTCAGTCATCTTGAACCAATCAACACACACAGGTAACCTCAGTCACTAGGACCTGAACACACACAGGTAACCTCAGTCACTAGGACCCGAACACACACAGGTAACCTCAGTCACTAGCACCTGAACACACACAGGTAACCTCAGTCATCATTACCTGAACACACAAAGGTAACCTCAGTCACTAGCACCTGAACACACACAGGTAACCTCAGTCATCATTACCTGAACACACAAAGGTAACCTCAGTCACTAGCACCTGAACACACACAGGTAACCTCAGTCATCATCACCTGAACACACACAGGTAACCTCAGTCACTAGGACCTGAACACACACACAGGTAACCGTCAGTCACACACACCTGAATACACACACACACGCACAAAAAACACACACAAACACAAAAAAACACACACACACAGGTAACCTCAGTCATCATCACCTGAACACACACAGGTAACCTCAGTCACTAGCACCTGAACACACACAGGTAACCTCCGATTCAATGATGACAAAACAGGCACATACTTAGCAAAATATTTGAAATCCTTGGATGTTAAAATCTGAGGTTCCCTAACTGACAATTAGTGGAATAAATCCACATATGACTTGATCCTTGAACTGAATTTACTCTGAAGTTGATGAAAAAACGTATAAGATCTTTACTTCAAGGTGTAGTTCTGTTTGTTCCAGGATGACAGACAGTATCTGCACATTGGTACCATGGTGGAGTTTGCCTTTGCCTTGGTGGGCAAACTTGACGTCATCAACAAGCATTCCTTCAACGACTTCAAACTCAGAGTTGGTGAGGATGGAACGCATGGTTTGATGATGGTGATCTGAACAGCTCGGTGGTTAACGGACACATTGCGTCTCCCTCAGGTATTAACCACGGGCCTGTCATCGCAGGAGTGATCGGAGCCCAGAAACCACAGTACGACATCTGGGGGAACACCGTAAACGTAGCCAGCAGGATGGACAGCACCGGGGTTCTGGGCAAAATACAGGTGACTCCGCAACTGCCGGATTTGTCGCTAATATGAAACCTGCTTTGTTCCTTATCTACTTCATACATTCGGTTTCTTTAAGCTCATAACAGATGGTTTGTGGGCTTTTCTCAACCAGTTTCTCATACAAAAAAGTTTCAGATGACGCATTTCCCTAAACAGATACACCTCAAAAATGTCTGGTGTCAGTTTGAATTAACTTAAAGCGAATGATTAGTGAAGTAAACACATTCAAGACAGTAATGCCGTAACCAGCATTTGAGTTTTGCTGAGGTTAAAGACAAACCTACGTCATAACTCTAGGACACTATAATATTACAAGTGGGGACACAGTCACATAAATAAGGCCATTTTGTATTGGTCAGCGAAGTCCGAACCTAGGGTCTTTCCACATGGTCCTGCCCACAGGTATACTATCTGACATGGTCCTGCCCACAGGTATACTATCTGACATGGTCCTGCCCACAGGTATACTATCTGACATGGTCCTGCCCACAGGTATACTATCTGACAGGGTGCAGCCCACAGGTATACTATCTGACAGGGTGCAGCCCACAGGTATACTATCTGACATGGTCCTGCCCACAGGTAAACTATCTGACAGGGTGCAGCCCACAGGTATACTATCTGACAGGGTGCAGCTCACAGGTGGGAAATCAAAAAGTCGCAGGTTCAGATCCCCCTCTTTATGTCTCGTTGGATGAAAACGTCCACTGAGTGAACATGTGGATCACTTCCAGACACACGTCTGGGTCTGTCTCGACACCAACGCAGAGCAGGACTGCAGCTGCCTGCAGGGGTTTCTCAGTGTTTGTCAGCTGGAGATCGGAGAGAGAGTTACGCAAACACCTTGACACTAAGCTAACCTGTTCAGACACAGCAGTATTAGCAGAGAGACTCAGAAGTAAGTCTCTCTGACGCACGAGGTCAAAGGACGATGGTCGTATAAATGGAGGAAAACAAACATGATACAACCAATCGTTAATAGTTCATAATACAGGACGGTAGATTCACCTTTGAACTGTGGCTGTCGTCAGAACACAGGACCTTGACGCTCAGATATGAACGGAAAATCGGACATAATCCGTGACCAGATGATGCCAGCCGCTCTGAGATGAACACAAAACCGTGTGACGTGTGCCGTGTGCCCTGCAGGTGACGGAGGAGACTGGTCGCATCCTGCTGGCGCTGGGCTACAGCTGTTCCTGCAGAGGAGTCATCAACGTGAAGGGGAAAGGAGAACTGAAGACTTACTACGTCCACACGGAGATGAGCCGCTCGCTCTCTCAGGGGAACCTCATGCCTTGACACGCCACCTCGTATCTATGGCCTCACCCCCGATGCCATGGCAACCGGCCCTGTAGCACCGGCAGTGAAGAGAGACTGTGTTGGCTTCAGTCAGTCTCTCTGCTCGGTCCCTTTTACTACGCACACACTCTTGGATGTAGTCGCACACAGTCCAGTACCGGTGGAGGGGAAAGGTTTTTTTTTTTGGTTGACCAGTTCGTGAACGTGTGTGGTCTTTACGCTGGACTTATGTGGTGGGAATTCTTTTTTTTTTTTTTTTTTGTAAGAAAAGACAACCGAAAATGTTTTATGATGCTTTAATGCCATTGTTTTTGTAAAATAAACATTTGTATGTATTTAATGTGCAAAGGTTCTGTTTTTCTTCTTCTCTGTGCTACGTGAAGTTTTTAAATCTGAGGACAGTTTTGTGGTGTTTGTCTGCCGTGGGTTGACGGCTGAACACGACTCATGCAGCCTCATAAAGTAGTACCATGGAGGCTAAGCTAACGCAGGGGGTTCAAATCCCACTGAAGCAATTTACTGCTACCCCCATCTCTCTCTCTTCCTCTCTCCCCCCCTCTCTCTCCCTCCCTCTCTCTTCCTCTCTCTCTGCCCCTCTCTCTCCCCCTTTCTCTCTCGCCCTCTCTCTCTCTCTCCCACTCTCCCTCTCTCTCTCTCGCTCTTCCGCTCTCTCTCCCTCCCTGCCTTTCCAGTAACACTTCACTTACAAACGGTCCAGATGTGTGAATGAGTGCAAATCTGATGCGTGACACAAGGGCTTGAGTTCGAATCCCACTGAGGCACCTGCATGCCTTCCTCTCTAGCTGCTTATATGTCTCTCTAACTACCGACAAAAACACAATCAATAGCTCACAAAGGCTCAAAACACAGTAAAACAGCAAAAGAAGAGGAAGAACAGGGGTCTTCCTCCTGCCTGGACGCTATTTGACGTCACAGAGCAACGCCACGCCACGGAGGATCCAGTGCTCGGGAGGCAGAGCCGTTCGCAAGTCGATGGCAGCGATGAAGTTCATGTCCATCCTGACTGGCTTCTTGTAGATGGAACAGGGGTACAACCTCGGGTCCCGGACTGCTAGGGGGAGAACATAGCACACAAGCTCACAAACACACAAACACACCTGCTGTTGGACATAGATTGCTATCGTTGCATTAGATTAGATTAGATTTGACAGGCGTACACGTTTCACTGTAGAGTGACAAACACATAGCTCTTACAGCAATTCAATATTTTAATTAATTTAGTCAAGGAACAGTCTGTATTTTCCCAAGCAACGTTAATGACTAATGTGATCTTTTCAATCGCTTTTGAGGTCAGTGTTAATTCTATGGGGAGATTTTTGAGGCACTATACAGCACAGCTGAGTCAAGCTACTGAGCTGTGACAGTTCTCATGAGTCAAAATCACAAAGGTTTGTCATTCAGCAGTGTGATGTGTTTGATCTGCATACTGCAGTATGGGTTATATTGACACAGCAGTATATTAGTCACTACACCTCCTGCCACTG
>BROE01000014.1:1711744-1730594 GCA_036571765.1 Plecoglossus altivelis
CACGCACAACACACTTCCACACACTCACACAACACACTTCCACACACGTCCACACACGTCCCACACAACACACTTCCACACACGTCCACGCACAACACACTTCCACACACGTCCACACACGTCCACACACAACACACTTCCACACACGTCCACACACGTCCACACACGTCCCACACAACACACTTCCACACACTCACACAACACACTTCCACACACTTCCACACACATCCACGCACGTCCCACACAACACATCTCCACACACTCACACAACACACTTCCACACACTTCCACACACATCCACGCACGTCCCACACAACACATCTCCACACACTCACAAAACACACTTCCACACACACTACATATGTCCACACGCACACAACACATGTCCACACACACAACACACTTCCACACACGTCCACACACGTCCACACATGTCCACACACGTCCACACACTCACACAACATAGTTCCACAGACACAACACACTTCCACACACACAACACACATCCACACACACAATACACTACACACGTCCACAAACACAACACACTTCCACACACGTCCACACACGCACAACACACTTCCACACGCACAACACATGTCCACACACGCACAACACACTTTCACACGCACAACACATTTCCACACACACACAACACACGTCCATACACAAACACAACACACTTTCACACACTTCCACACACACAACGCACTTCCATACACACGTCCACGTCCACACACACAACATACATCCACCCACACACAACACATGTCCACACAAACAACACACTTCCACACACACAATACACACTTCCAGGAGACAACTTCTAAAGAACATGAAACGACCACCAACAGATTAACTGTCCATCTGGGTGCAACACAACCTTCACAATCCCTTTACATCCATCAAAAATGTTACAGTTGTTTGTCAAACCCGTGAGCATAGCTTTCATTATACGTGCCCCCGCCCTCCACAGGCCACGCCCCCGTAGCCCCCCCCCAGACCACGCCCCGCAGGCCACGCCCACACCCTCAGATATCAGATACCCCCACACCCCTGGTCGAACCTTTTTGATGTCCATGTCATCCAGGTGATTCTGCACAAACTGGACAGTAGCGTTGAAGTCTGCCTGGTTGAACTCGTAGGGGATGTTCCAGCCTAGAGAGCCATACTTCCTCCTCTCCTGCACGCTGGAGTGCAGGATGGCCACAGCGTACAGCATGGGCCTCCACTGGGGCATGCTGCTGACATCCAGCAGGTCCTGACTGATGCCTGGAGGAGAGGGAGGCAGGGGGAGGCAGGGGGGAGGGGGAGGAAGAGGGAGGCAGGGGGGAAAGGGAGGCAGGGGGAGGCAGGTTTGGACGAGGAGGCAGGTGGAGGGAGGCAGGGGCAGGGGGGAGAGAGGGAGAAGGGAGGCAGGGGAGGCAGGGGGAGAGGCAGGGGCAGAGGCAGGTATGAGTCAGAGGGGAGAGGCAGGTAGGGGACAGAGGGGAGAGGCAGGTATGAGTCAGGGGGAGAGGAGGGTAGGGGGACAGGGGGAGAGGCAGGTATGAGTCAGAGGGGAGAGGCAGGTATGAGTCAGAGGGGAGAGGCAGGTATGAGTCAGAGGGGAGAGGCAGGTAGGGGACAGAGGGGAGAGGCAGGTATGAGTCAGAGGGGAGAGGCAGGTATGAGTCAGAGGGGAGAGGCAGGTATGAGTCAGAGGGGAGAGGCAGGTATGAGTCAGAGGGGAGAGGCAGGTATGAGTCAGAGGGGAGAGGCAGGTATGAGTCAGAGGGGAGAGGCAGGTAGGGGACAGAGGGGAGAGGCAGGATGGGGGAGGCGGGGGAGAGGCAGGTATGAGTCAGAGTGTGTGTTGAGTCAGAGGGGAGGCAGGTATGGTCGAGGGAGAGGCAGGTAGGAGTCAGGAGTGGGGTGTGATGCTGGGAGTCATAGATTTCATGGCTGACATTTGATGTGGAATGTTTGAATAGATTAGATATATTTGAGGTTTAGAACACACTGCTCCTCTGTAGGAGGTGGAACTGACAAACGTAATAGTAATGACAATAATTTGGAATAAAACAGTTTATAAATGATATTACTACATAACAACAACATCAGATTGTATTATCATCATACTATTATCCTTATTAGAAATGTATTATATTTGAAGGGAATGGATACATCTATCTGAATAGATTGTATCCAATCTATTCAATTTAAATATTTATATTTAAATTGAATATTAAATTTAATTTCTTTAATTATTCCTTTAAAGCTTTGTGTGAGATGTTTTCCCCCAGCATGCAAGCGTGCGCGCCTCACCTCCATACGTCCTTTTAAGCCCCGCCTTCAGGCCCTGCGGTGGTTCGTTGGTGAACTTGATTGACATCTGCAGGAGTGTGATGGGGAAGTTCTTGTGGACCTCCGTGGTCATCCAGAGGCGGAAGGTGTCGTGGACGGAGTCCGTCTCCGTGATGGTGTCCATCAGCTCGTCCATGAAGTCCAGGCCCAGGTGGCAGTTCTGGAGCAGCACCCAGCCACCCTGTACATGTAACAGCAGCACTGGAGTCAGTAACAGCAGTACTGGAGTCAGTAACAGCAGCTCTGGAGTCAGTAACAACAGCACTGCAGTCAGTAACAGCAGCACTGGAGTCAGTAACAGCAGTACTGGAGTCAGTAACAGCAGCACTGGAGTCAGTAACAACAGTTCTGGAGTCAGTACTGGACCATGACTCCTGCTATAACATTTTCCTCATCCCTCAAAGTGAGAAAATAATTCACTGCAAGTTTACTCTCAAAGCCTGCTGTATGTTCAAATGCATTTACATGTGTTAAAGTTATCAATAATGTTTTACTGTAAGTATACTTTCGAAGTACACTGTAAATACAAACTTATTTCCATGTATAAAAGCTGTGAGGTTTAATCTGAAAAAAACATACTGAACATCGCCTCTTCACTTTAATGAGAAATATAACACAAGACTTTCTACTCATTTACATTCTTGGTTTCACACAGCAGATGCTTAAGTCTAAAGCGCCGTATAAATACAACACACACACACACACACACACACACAAACGCACACACACACACAGTGCATGTAGAAAGCACAGCAGTCCTTGTGCCCACACAACACATGTTCACTTGCTTGCCTGACGCTCCTGAAGGCATGCTGCAGCAATATGTTGAACTGTACCCATTTACACAGGGGAGTAGGGTTGTTTTCAAATATGTTTGGCGACTGCTTTTTAAAAAATCACCGAGGATGCAGTCGTGAGATATAATTTCCGCGATTAAAAAGTGCTGATGGGAACAGATTGTACATTTTCAAGAAGCGTTTGATGAAAAGTACGCCTCCCACACACACGCATCTATTGAATTCTGTCATAGACACTTTTCGTCAGAGCTCCAGTGTGTACAGCAGTAGTCCCTGTCCACATCTACTCACGTTCACCATGGTCTGCTGCAGAAGCTTGCGGGCGTGCACCTCCTGGCCTTGCCCCATAGACACATAACGTGTGTCCATCTTCAGCCTCTTGCCCAGGGCAGTGATGGAGTCCGTGGGGTCAGAGCCCATGGACAGGAAGCAGACGAGGGGAGAGCGTGGGTCAGACTCCTCCCAGGTCTTCTCCAGGTCCAGGATCCCCCCCTCAGCATACCTCTCTCCCATGGAGTCCACTATGTACTTCCTGGCCTGGGTGGGGAGGCAGCAATCAAAACAATGTGTCTACTGCCTGTGCTACAGTGAGGTCAGGTGAGGCCTGGTGCAGTCAGGTGAGGGCAGGTGAGGGCTGGTGCAGTCAGGTGAGGAGAGATGAGGGCAGGTGCGGTCAAGTGAGGGCTGGTGAGGACAGGTGAGGCCTGGTGACAGCAGGTGAGGGAAGGTGAGGGCTGGTGAGGGCAGGTGAGGGCTGGTGAGGGCAGGTGAGGGGAGGCGAGGGCTGGTGAGAGCAGGTGCAGTCAGGTGAGGGCAGGTGAGGGCAGGTGAGGGTAGGTGAGGGCAGGTGAGGGCAGGTTAGGGTAGGTGAGGGCAGGTGAGGGCAGGTGAGGGCAGGTGAGGGCAGGTTAGGGTAGGTGAGGGCAGGTGAGGGCAGGTGAGGGCAGGTGAGGCCTACCTGTGCGATGGTGCGGTCGGGGCACCAGGAGCGTATGAGCAGCAGTCTTCGGAAGCAGTCAAGCGTCTGGTCATACGAGTTAGGAACCACCTCCTCTTCTGGGGCCTCCTTATCAAACCAGCTCCTCCACAGCTTCTCATTATGGCTGATCTGCACTCACACACACGCACGCACGCGCACACACACACACACACACACACACACACACACACACACACACACACACACATACACACACAAACACACATAGACACAAATACACAATGAATCAGCTGTTCCTTTGTAGTTTCCGATATGTGTTTCTCTGAATCTGAAGGTCATTCATTTAAGGGTTAAACGAGTGTATACTTTGTGTTTGTGTGTGATAGCAATTGACTTATTCTGACATTTCTTCTCTATCAGTTTTCCCTTGTGTTCCTGGAGAGTTTAGGGTTTGGTCAATGTGCAGTTCTCAGTTCTGTGGGCGTACGTGAAGCCCTCTGTGACACTGCTTGTGAAATAAACTATACAAATCAAAGCAGCTGCGTATCTAGAGAGTAGGCATTTGTGAAAGGCAGCAAGATAGCATTAGCCACATTAGCTACCTGATCCAGGATGTCAGAAAACTGCCAGAGCTTGCTCAGTTCCACCAGGTTCAGCCAGGTCATGTCCAGGATCCACTTAGCTGGCTTTGCAGGACAAGCCTTCAGGTCCAGCGAAGCACCCCCTGGACACAGCACAGGGTTAGACAAGCACTTCCTGGATACAGCACAGGGTTAGACAAGCACTTCCTGGATACAGCACAGGGTTAGACAAGCACTTCCTGGACACAGCACAGGGTTAGATAAGCACTTCCTGGATACAGGTGCAGGGTTAGACAAGCACTTCCTGGACACAGCACAGGGTTAGATAAGCACTTCCTGGACAGAGCACAGGGTTAGACAAGCACTTCCTTGATACAAGCGCTGGGTTAGACAAGCACTTCCTGGATACAGCTGCAGGGTTAGACAAGCACTTCCTGGACACAGCACAGGGTTAGACAAGCACTTCCTGGACACAGCACAGGGTTAGACAAGCACTTCCTGGATACAGGTGCAGGGTTAGACAAGCACTTCCTGGACACAGCACAGGGTTAGACAAGCACTTCATTGATACAAGCGCTGGGTTAGACAAGCACTTCCTGGATACAGCACAGGGTTAGACAAGCACTTCCTTGATACAAGCGCTGGGTTAGACAAGCACTTCCTGGACACAGCGCAGAGTTAGACAAGCACTTCCTAGATACAGCGCAGAGTTAGAGAGAAAGTCCGACCTTTAATGAGCGTGAGGAAGTCCTCGTGTTTGACGCGGTTGCTCTGCATGTCGATCTTGAGCGTGAGCAGTAGAGTAAACAGGAACTTGTGCTCCTCATACAAGCCCCTGGCAGCATACTTGTGGACCTCGTAGGTCATGCACTCGATGATGTTGGCAATCCTCTTGCTTGTGATTGGACTCTTCGATGACCTATACGGAGAGGGCTGTTAGGCCTCTGCATGCAATGTACAGTCTTTGGCCCCCTATGTCCGACTAAGACACAAACTGCAAGTATATGACAGGACACAGTACCCTCAGGATCATCTTCCCCACGTGAATCACACAGCACAGCAGGTAAATCTAAGCTCCACCCACTTATCTCAGCGGACTGGTATACATCTGAGGACAGTTTAAACTGAGCTGATCCACATCTTGGCAGTGATTGCAGGTTTTGGAGAAGACTTACCTGGCCAGAGACAGGTCGAACAGGCCCAGGAACTGTCTGAGCGAGGTCTGGTACATCACGTTCACCATGCTCATCTCAGTGATCAGGAAGTATAGTATGCTGCCCCTGGTGGCCACTGCACAGAACACACATTGGACAATAAACATAACTGTAGCGGACAATTTTCTAACTAATTGGAATTATATATATATATATTTACTTTGGTAACATCAGTTTACTGGAATATACGTTTCCGTGTTTGTGATTTCACATGACATTAAAATAACCATGTGTTGTGTAACACTGAATCGCTATCCTTGTCTCCTTGTCTGTTAGAGTTACTATCCTTACCAAGAGCATGTTTTTCATGTAATTATTTAGCAGGCATTCTTTCCAAAGTAATGTACAGTACAGGGGCATCTGAACCAATGACCTACAGACAAGTGCGCTAGCCTGTTAGTTCAAAGATTAGCCAAATTATAGTGTAGTCCTACAATTCTTGTGGCTAGCTGGAGTGTAGTTTAACTATCCTTGTGGCTATCCTGTTAGCTAAAGGGGTAGTTTTACTATGCTTGTGGCTAGCCTGTTAGCTAGAGGGTAGCTTTAGTATCCTTGTAGCTAGCCTGTTAGCTAAAGGGTAGTTTTAGTATCCTTGTAGCTAGCCTGTTAGCTAAAGGGTAGTTTTAGTATGGATGGACTCCTGGACAGACATCATACCGGGCCGGTATTCCTCCCGAGCAGTGTTGATCTGGACCTCTGTCTCGGCTGCGATCTGGAGCTTCTGGGTCACGTCCTCGGCGGTGCGCTTGGTGTTGCCAAGGACAACGATCAGGCTCTCGTCGTCCACCAGGGAACCCTGCGTGCTGGTGAGGCGATACAGTAGGTTATCCTCCAGCTCCTTCATCTTCCGCTTGTTAGACGTCACATCCTCCATGAGGTCCGTCCTCTCCTTCTCCAGCTCCTGGGTCACTCAGAGGACACATGTGGTGCAGGTGAGGTGGGTACCTTTACGAGCACATTCAACAGTCTTAGCAGAATGAGATTACCCTGTCTCCCGCTTGTCTCACCTGCATGACCCTGTTCTCACCTGTCTCACCTGCATGACCCTGTCTGACCTGTCTCACCTGCATGACCCTGTCTGACCTGTCTCACCTGCATGACCCTGTTCTCACCTGTTTCTCGGTGAGGATGACTCTTCCCAGCAGCTGGTCTTCTAACCCTTTCATGGTGACGGTGAAGTCGATGATGGAGGTGCGTGCACTAATCTCGGGGGTGTAGGCAGGGTTGGGCAGCTTCGTGGTCACGTACAGACGGAAGCCTCGCATCACGTCCACCTCCTTGTCTCCGACCTTGACCTAGAAGGGAAAGACGGGCCAATCAGAGATGTTCTCAACATGTTATATCAGATCAACTAGGGCTGACACTTGTTCATTCCAACCTCTATTTTTAGTGCTTCACACTGAGATGTACTGGCATATTAATTAGCAGAGAAGTGAAATGTCGTTTGAGTTAAAAGAGGGCCGATCTATACTTTCACTCGAACACAAACGTTGTGGTAAACAGGCAGATAAACAGCAGCAGTACCTGCCAGTAATCCTTAACAACACTTCACACGCCAGGAGGGGTTGATAGCTCTACAGCTGCTTCATCTCACACCCCCGTGTATTTAAAGAGTTACACAGCTGTCAGAAGGCTCCCTCCTCTGTGATGTCTGGCCCCTTCTTGTGTGTTTTTCGGTTTGTGAGCGAGTGAAGGAAGCAGCTGTTAGGGTTACTACACGCCTGAGTCTGCAGGCAGAGCTGGATATGTGATAATGAGGTGGGGAGCCGTGCTTGCAGACAAGACAGGCTGTCACTTCTCAACCACTTCCTCAGACATCTTCCCCAGGTGATCAGCCACTCCCTTAGACATCTTCCCCAGGTGATCAGCCACTCCCTTAGACATCTTCCCCAGGTGATCAGCCACTCCCTCAGACATCTTCCCCAGGTAATCAGGCCAATTCTTCAGACATCTTCCCCAGGTGATCAGCCACTCCCTTAGACATCTTCCCCAGGTGATCAGCCACTCCTTCAGACATCTTCCCCAGGTGATCAAGCCACTCCTTCAGACATCTTCCCCAGGTGATCAGCCACTCCCTTAGACATCTTCCCCAGGTGATCAGCCACTTCCTCAGACATCTTCCCCCGGTGATCAGCCACTCCCTCAGACATCTTCCCTAGGTGATCAGTCCCCTGCCTCCCCTGGCATCAGGCAGTCAGCACCAGCCGAGCCCTGTCGCTCACGTGCGTAGCTGAAACAGCAACAGCTTGCTTGTGAGCCGCACAGCCGGCCTGAGCTGAGCTCCTCTTGTTTTCAGAAGCTAGTGAATTAGAAAACCCTGCCTGCAAAGCGTAATTTCCATTTCCTTCAATATCCAGGATTAAACCCAATTCAGCTTCCGAACCGCAATTTTCGATAATGCATCGCAGGGCAAAATCATAGGTCTGATTCGAACATGCAGGACAGCACAATTGTGTTTTATAAATATCGGGGACATTTTGTGGACATGAAAAGTGGTATTTGTTGAAATAATGACCCAAAGAGTGGAAAGGCACATCCTTTCTGTCCTGCTGTTTGCTTGTCATCTACAGACCAGACCAGCCTGCACTTCTATCAAACTGAACCACGGGAACAACCTCTTTCAACGATGTTAAAATAGATACCAGATAGACTTAAAATTATGTTCTCAGCGCCATTCATTAGTTCGTTTGGTAAACATGTTTTTTGGTCAATCTATTTAAATACTTCCTGTTAGGGGAGGCAAATGGATGTATGGTGTAGTAAACAGCTGGAATGACACAGGGCACAGGCACAGGATATAAAAGGGCTGTTCCACGTGCATTAAGAACTTACCAATACCATGATGCGGATGGAAATGCTATTGTGCTCCTTGCACATTTTAATGCTTATTTCCTAACAAATCAAACCATGGTAAGTATAGAACGAATAGAAGGTGTTGAAAAGGGCAGTGTCGGTTAACAATGAATTAACAATGAAATCAATCAATCCATTGACGTTGACTGAACCTTGTATGTGGACCCAGTCTTAATGAAGTTCTTCTCCAGCACGTTGTCCAGAGCCGGATCCAAATCTTCCTCAACGTCCTCGATCAACAGGGGCCGTCCCAGAGACAGGCTGTCCTCCAGGTGGTTCCTGAAGTACTTGTGATTCAGAGAGGTGATCTGGAAACAGAGGTTTGGGTTGTGTTCCATTTCAATGCAGTCCATGCAGGAAGTGTTCAAGTACCAACAAACTGTACTTCCTTCTCGTGGAAGGCAAAGATAGACGGAACAGCATTGGCAACAACAGTCGTAGAACATTCTAGAATACAGTCTTAATGATTGATTAGTGGGAAGGTACTAGAGCCAAGCATTCATCTATGAACAAAAACAAGCAGGTAAGGTCTCATGGCTGCAGTCAGCCCTACAGTATCTGACAGAAAACGAAACGTCTCAAACCTGTAGCTCGTTTCGTATTTCCTTGTTTTTGATCCAGATCTTCCCCTGGGTCTGGGGGTCGATGAGGAGGGGGAAACGGGCAGCCTTGGTCACGATGATCCCGTTTTGGATGGATAGGTCATCGTTGGGGAGTCCCTGGAGGGTCCATTCGCTCACGGTGGGAGCATCGACCAGCAGGTCTATCAGGTTGAGGTTGCTGCCAAAAGGGATCGATCGGGTCTTCATCTCCCGTTGCCAAGCACCCAGTAGAAGGTTCCGGAACTCCTGATTGAAAGGTCCGGAGTAGGACAGGAATGCAGTGGCCAGGAGAACATCACCTGCAAGAAGGTGATTGGTTGGAGGCACCCTGGTAGCTTACAGGATAAGAGAGGGGAACTTGATAGGCTGAGGCCTTACTGCAGCGGCCTGGGTTCAAATCCTGCCTGGGCCCTTTGCTGCACATCTTCACCTCTCATGTCAGTAGAAAGTATTTAGGAAATGCAGATTGTGTGAAAGAAAAACCTCCATCTTGGGTGGACATTCAAGTTTGATTCTATTCTATTATTTTCTAGTTTTGTTTTGTCTGTTCTATTCTATTGTTTTCTATGCTACTTTGAAAAGTGATTCTGCTTCAGGCAGCCGTTCTGTCTGTGGTGAACAGGAGGGGGAGGGAGAAAAGGGATGAAGGTGAACTCACCAACGAGTCGTTTGGTCTGGGCAGCAAACTCCTTGCTCTGCTCTGTCCAGCGCTCCTTCTCCCCGGCCAGGCCGCTAATCAGGCTGGACGCCGTTTGCATCTTATGTCTGCAGCGCTCTGCATCCTCCAGGAGGGTCTGAAGGGGGAGGAGCCAGACAGGGTTAGGGTGGGGTCAGAAGGGGGAGGAGCCAGACAGGGTTAAGGTGGGGTCTGAAGGGGGAGGAGCCAGACAGGGTCAGGGTGGGGTCTGAAGGGGGAGGAGCCAGACAGGGTTAAGGTGGGGTCTGAAGGGGGAGGAGCCAGACAGGGTTAAGGTGGGGTCTGAAGGGGGAGGAGCCAACCAGGGAAGGGTGGGGTCTGAAGGGGGAGGAGTCATCCAGAGATAGGGTGGAGCCAGCCATAGTTAGGGTGCAGGATCGAGAGACTTGATCATTTGACTTGATTGGTCATTGATGAAGTTGTCTTAAATCTTATTTTGACCTGATATATTTGAATATCTGTTATTAAATGTCTGTTCTTTTGAGCTTGTAATGTCATGGAAATGATCAGAGTAATGATCTGTCCTGACCTGTTTCTCAGTCAGAGCCTTCTCATACTCAGCCTGCACTACATCCAGCTCAGCCTGCTTGTCGTCCAGCTCGGCTTGAGCCACGCGCAGGTCCTCGTTAGCGACGGTCAGTCGGCTCTCCTGTACCGCCAGGTTGGCCTGGAGAGAGGCGTAGAGATGCGTTACCACGGTTAAAACAGGCCTGACTACTACTGTAAACTCTGCTGTTTTTATCAGACACCCAGGACAGGAATACTTCTGTGGGTTGTAACAAGCTTGAATGTAAGCACCATCTAGCATATGGAAATCGTTGCCCTTCCTGTCGAATCAAAACCGTGACCCCGAAACTGCCGAACGAAAACACATCCTGAGGTGTGACTTCCATGTGCTGCAACACCCCTACTCACAAACCATTCCCACAAACTCCCTCCTCACCTTCAAGGGAAGCACCTCCTTGTTGATGGAGAAGAAGGAGGCCATGGCCTTGGTCCAGGAGCAAACGCCAGCCACGTTACCACACACACGCCTGGCCGTCTCGATGTTGTAGTCGGCCATGTCGAAGTAGGGCTGCAGCAGCTCCACCATCTCCTCGTTGATGGTGTCTTTAGGGAATTGCTGCCGGGGGCGGGAGGGAGAGAGGGTGAGGGGAGAGGGGGAGGGGAGGGGAGGAGGGGATGAGGATGAGGAAGAGGGGGTGAGGAGGGGAAAGGGAGGGTGTGGGGAGAAGAGGAGTGGAAGAAAATAGTTATAAGAAAAATAGGCCGTCAGGAGGAGCGACAGATGAAAAGATAGAGACAAGGATCATCAGAGCCAGTCTGCTAAAGTCCCACATCACCATGACAGATGGCTCGTCTGGGTGGTGCTGGCTAGAGAAGTCATCTGTGTGTGTGTGTAATAATGTGAGAGCCTTCTAATCTGTGTGTGCTTGCATCCGAGGGGATTTAGAATACAGGGTTGGGGCTTTGATACTACTACATTCTAGATCTCAGCCATCAAATGCTCTAACCACCGAGCTCCACCCCGTCAGCACGAACCTGCAGACTTCCCAGGAAGTTCCCTCCCGTCATCATCTTCAGAGAGTCCTGCCAGGAGGGGATGGTGCAGTTCTTCTCAGGGTCGATCTTCACCGTGTTCACTTTCCTTTGGAAAAGCAGCAGCACGCAGTCCATGATGCGCATGATGAGGTGAGGCGGGCGGCCCAGTGTTCGAACTGTGGCGATGTCCGAGGGCTTGATGGTCTGGAGAAGTCAACGGAGAGCGTTGGAGAGCGGTTGGAAGTGTGTGCTATTGAAGTTCTCTTGAGGTTTATTAGAATCGAACTGCGTTAAATAGGTTTCCAGGGACGGCTATTGAAGTCGCATCATTGTGTGACGTGGGGCTATGTGTTGCTAAGGTTATGGAGGCTAGGGAGGAAACGTTGATTACAGCCTCTTCTTCCTGCTGTAATAAATCTAATGTATTTGTACGGCCCTTTTTTACAAGCAGTGTCACAGAGAGCTTACCTGCAGTTTAATACCTTACCTTACCTTAATATGCTTACCTGCAGCCTCTATACCTGCAGGGCAGCCCTAGCCTCTACCCCAGCCTCTATACCTGCAGGGCAGCCCCAGCCTCTACCCCAGCCTATATACCTGCAGGGCAGCCCCAGCCTCTATACTTGCAGGGCAGCCCCAGCCTTTATACCTGCAGGGCAGCCCCACCCTGTATACCTGAAAGGCAGCCCCAGCCTCTACCCCAGCCTCTACCCTAGCCTCTACCCCAGCCTCTATACCTGCAGGGCAGCCTCTGCTTCCTCCAGGGCTGGCCGGGCAGCCTCCAGCTTCTCCTCAGCGATGGCCTTGTCAGCTGAGATGCTGTCCACTATGGCCTGGGCCTTATCCTTCACCTTTTGAACCTCCACCTTGACCTTCTCTGCTGCCTGCGCCTTCACCGTCACTTCCTTCAGTACCTGGGACACACACACACACAGGAGCACACACACCACACAGGAGCACGCACACACGCACACACACACACACACACACACAGGAGCACACACACACACACAGGAGCACGCACACACACAGGAGCACACATACACACACACACACACACAGGAGCACACTCTTATCGTCAACCATCACTGCTTCTATCTAGTCTACATTGGGCAGTGATATGCAGAGTTCTTGTACAAAAGAGAAGACAGCAGTCAAGGTGACCATTCTGTGCTCACTGTATTTGACTCAGTCTGTGTAGTATATAAGAATGCCTTGAAAGCAACGCGTTTCACTCATGTGTGCCTCATCACTCGTGTGCCTCATCACTCGTGTGCCTCATCACTCGTGTGCCTCTTCACTCGTGTGCCTCATCACTCGTGTGCCTCTTCACTCGTGTGCCTCATCACTCGTGTGCCTCATCACTCGTGTGCCTCTTCACTCGTGTGCCTCATCATTCGTGTGCCTCATCACTCGTGTGCCTCTTCACTCGTGTGCCTCATCATTCGTGTGCCTCATCACTCATGTGCCTCATCACTAGTGTGCCTCATCACTAGTGTGCCTCATCATTCGTGTGCCTCATCATTCGTGTGCCTCATCACTCGTGTGCCTCATCACTCGTGTGCCTCATCACTCGTGTGCCTCATCATTCGTGTGCCTCATCACTCGTGTGCCTCTTCACTCGTGTGCCTCATCATTCGTGTGCCTCATCACTCGTGTGCCTCATCACTCGTGTGCCTCATCATTCGTGTGCCTCACCACTCGTGTGCCTCTTCACTCGTGTGCCTCATCACTCGTGTGCCTCATCATTCGTGTGCCTCATCATTCGTGTGCCTCATCACTCGTGTGCCTCTTCACTCGTGTGCCTCATCATTCGTGTGCCTCATCACTCGTGTGCCTCATCATTCGTGTGCCTCTTCACTCGTGTACTCTTCACTCGTGTGTACTCTCTGTGTGTAGCATGGCGTTGGGATAGGTCACATGATCCGAGCTCGCACTAATAAACCAAGTAAACCCTTTTCAATTGTCGTGTGTCCTTCCAGCCCGCCCTTCTGACAGAAGTCATCTTATCAGTTGTAAACAGTCTACAGTTGATCCACATCCTCAGAATTTCCTGTTTATTCAAAGATGCCATGAAAGCACACACACTAGACAGATGCGTGCTGTGTTTCAGCGCTAACGGTCAGTTTGTGAAGCACGCATTGGCTGCGACCACCTCCGGTAAGCCGTACGACAGGGGAGGTTTCTTCATTAGGGCAATTGGGCAACGCACCACCAAAGCGCGAAACGGAGGGATTTTTTTTCTTTAATATTCAACCACAGTGTTACGCTAGCTGTCACTGTTTGTTCGGAATCTGGATATAGTCCAATCCGTGTCACCGAGTCACGTTCTGTGGAGTACCGCCTCTTTTTGGGCAATTTCAGTCTGGTGGAGATTTGCCCCGAGTGCTCCCATAGACTTCCATTCAAAGATTTTTTTCCCAAACTGCAGGGCCTGCAATGCATTCTCTATGGGATCCGAGAGGGCTAGCATTAACGTGCGTTCGTCGTATGGCGTACGAGCGTGACGCGCGTCCAAGCTAAAGAAGGCGGAACGCACTGGAAGATCCCTGAGCGTGTTGTTGTGTAGAGAACAAAGCCTGGGGTTGAAGCGCTCTCCCAGAAAGCGGGAGGTAATTCATTTATCATGCTGTCATCTCAAAGCTGGCAAAGACACTCGGGTTAGTCTGAGATTGAGACAGGCTCTTTTACTGAGTGGATGTTCCAAGTGGAGCTGCTACTTGATGATTGAAGTCAGCGATGGCTTAAAGGTAGACACACACACATATACACTCTTTGCAATTGAATACAGCAGTAGCCTAAAGGTAGACACACACACACACACACACACACATAGACACTGTGATTGAATACAGCAGTAGCCTGTAGACTCAAACACATGTAGACACTCTGTGATTGAATACAGCAGTAGCCTGTAGACACAAACACATAGACACTTTGTGTCTGAAGACAGAAGTAGCCTGTAGAAACACACACACACACTTATACACAGACACACACAGACACACACACACACACACATGCACACACACGTATACACAGACACACACATGCACACACACACGGACACACGCACCATGTCGGCCTTGTCGTTGGCAATCTGCAGCTCTTTCTCTTTGATCTCCAGCTCCATGCTGAGCTCAGCCACTGAATGGGATGCCTCCTTCAGTTTCTGCAGGCCTGTGTTCATCCTGCAAGGAGCCAGCAGTATCACACACGCCCAGTCAAGCTGCCATACTGTTTTCAAGCAGCACCATAGAGTGGTTCACCAGCCCCCACAGCACTTAGAGCTGACAGCCACACAAGGGTGGGTACAGATCCACTTTTAGACTGCAGATGGAGAGATTGGAGGTTCAAATCCCACTTTGGAATCGCTTTGGATAATCAGCGTTTTTGTTTACTTGCCAAATCATTCATGAGTATGAGTATGGGGTCACAGAGTTTGACTGGAGATCACCAAATCACAAGTTCAAAAGCCCTCTCAATGTCAAGTTAATAATAATCAGCTAAATAAACACATTATTAGTGAAGATGATGACTTTCATTCTACACCGGGGGTGTCGAACTCCGGTCCTCGAGGGCCGCTGTCCTGAAGGTTTTCGATGTTTCCCTGCTCCAGCACACCTGATTCTAATGATGGGTCTTTATCAGGCTTCCACAGAGCTTGATAACGACCCATTCATTAGAATCAGGTGTGCTGGAGCAAAAGAAACATCAAAAACCTTCAGGACAGCGGCCCTCGAGGACAGGAGTTCGACACCCCTGTTCTACACTGTCACGTACCTGTTGGCAAGGGTCTGGACCTGGGACCGTCTCTCCTTGTAGATGGTCTTGTATCCCTGAATGAAGGACAGGTAGGACTTGGGCGTGACGTGGGTGGCACGGCGGTATCGCTGGAAGTAGTCTCCACACTTCTCTGCCACGCCGTCCTGGAAGCTGCCCATGCACTGCACCACCTCAGCCTTCACCTGCGGGGAGCAGTCTATGTCGTACTGGGACAGGAAGTGCTGTGAGACTGGGGGGAGGATGGAGGAAGGGAGGACACAGGGACGAGAGGATGAACGAGGGGGAAGAAAGGAAGGAGAGAGGGGGGAGAGAGGGATGAGAGAGGGTGGAGAGAGGGGGGACGGAGGGAGGAGAGGAGGAGAGAGGAAGGAGAGAGGGGGAAGAGAGGGGGAAGAGAGGAAGGAGAGAAGGAGGAGAGAGGGGGAAGAGAGGAGAAAAAGAGGGGGAAGAGAGGAAGGAGGGAGGGAGGAGAGAGGAAGGAGAGAGGGGGAAGAGAGGGGGAAGAGAGATGGAAGAGAGGGGGAAGAGAGATGGAAGAGAGGAAGGAGAGAGGAAGAAGAGAGGTAAATGTTAGTTGCCGCTATGCTTGCTCCTAACTACATAGTGCTGCATGTTCAAGGTGAAGGTGTACATGCACATGCACTTAAACGCACAGACTCTTAGTAAAGGATATACAATTTCCTTTTTTCTTTTAATGGACTATATGTACCAGAGCTGAATTCAAATGTGTATCCATTTGGAAAGAGATTGGCACATTAGTCCAGGCTGATGGTTTTTCTGTACTCTGAACACAGTGTTCAGTATCACTAAATAACTCTGAACTCTACAGAACACAAGAAAAACCATCTGTGCACTTTAGTGGCACAAATGAATGATCTTTTATATTTTTAGGTACAGCTACATAAATTCTATGACTTTAATTGATGTGCATGGAGAGTGTAGCATGAACAAGGGCTCAGCTCGGTGGTTACAGCACTTAAAAGCAGATCGCAATAAATAAGGTAAAAGAAAAAAGGTAAATTACGCTAAATGCCTAATATTATGCCTGTGTTGCTAGGATACGGACCTGCGATAAGGGCATCCTTGGGCCAGCGACTGAACCAGTCCATGGTGCATCCTGAGATGAGGGCGGGGAACTTCAGCGCTCGGTTCCGGAACTTCTCCCCCACGGGAGAGAAGCACAGGACAACGTGAAGGTTCTGACGCACGCGGCTCATGAAGTACTCGTGCAGGTTCTCGTTGGTCGGGGGTCGCCGTGGAAACTCCCGCTTCATCACCGGGACAAGGTCACTTAGAATCTCATCAATCTCGTCTCGAGCAAACAAGTTTGACACCTGGGGAAGAAGGCCGATCCCGTAGGGGAGGAGTCAGGTGGGATCAAAGGTCACAGTCTGGCATCCCCCTGCCCTACGAACACTCCCAAATGACCTCTGACCTGTCCAGAAGACAGGACGTTGTTCATGTACTCCAGGAAGGACTCGTCTTTGATCTCGTTGTCGGTGAAGAGGAAGGTGATTCCTCGGCCCTGCTGGCCGGCTGTCCTGTACAGGCCCTTCAGGTCCTCCATCAGGTTGGCTGTGTTGTAGGAGCTGAGGAGCAAACACACACATGAGGCTGAGGGGAGGCTGAGGGGAGATTGGGGGGAGGGGGAGGGTAGGGTGAGGCTGAGAGGAGGCTGAGGGGAGGATAATGGGAGGGTGAGGGGAGGGTGAGAGGAGGCTGAGGGGAGGCTGAGGGGAGGCTGAGGGGAGTGTGAGGGGAGTGTGAGTGGAGGGTGAATGGAGGGTGGGGAGGGTCGTAGGGGTGTGAGGTGAGAGGGGGAAAGAGGTGAGAGGGGGGGAGAAGTGAGAGAGGGAGAGAGGTGAGAGAGGAAGAGAAGTAAGAGAGGGTGTGAGATGAGAGAGGGTGTGAGGGGAGAGAGGGTGTGAGGGGAGAGAGGGTGTGAGGTGAGAGAGGTGAGAGAGGAAGAGAGGTGAGAGAGGGTGTAAGGGGAGAGAGGGTGTGAGGTGAGAGAGGTGAGAGAGGGAGAGAAGTGAGAGAGGGAGAGAGGTGAGAGAGGGAGAGGTTTGAGAGAGGGAGAGGGGTGAGAGAGGGAGAGAGGTAAGAGAGGGTGTGAGATGAGAGAGATGAGAGAGGGTGTGAGGTGAGACAGGGTGTGAGGTGAGAGAGATGAGAGAGGGTGTGAGGTGAGAGAGGGTGTGAGATGAGAGAGGGTGTGAGGTGAGAGACAAAGAGCCGTACCGCGTCAGGGTGATCTGGAAGATCTTGTACCCAGCGATGAAGGAGGCCAGCCTGGTGAGGCTCTGCTTGCCCGACCCCCCCACACCCACCAGGAGGGCATTACCCCGGGGGGTCCGGATTATCCTTGACACCTGCAGGAACACACACATGTAACAACACACACCTGCAGGAACAGACACACGCAAATGTAACAACACACACCTGTAATAACACACACACGCAAATGTAATAACACACACGTGTAATAACACACACACGCAAATGTAACACACACGTGTAATAACACACACAAATGTAACAACACACACCTGTAATAACACACACACAAATGTAACAACACACACCTGTAATAACACACACAAATGTAACAACACACACCTGTAATAACACACACACACAAATGTAAGAAAACACACGTGTAATAACACACACACACACCAAGGCAAGAGGACACACACCTTGACCAGGTGGATCATGGCGTCTGTGAAGAACACCATGTCCATTCCTGCCCCTCGTATGCTCTCGTTGTACTGGCTGAGGAACATGTCCAGACGCTCTGTCAGGCTCTCCAGGGACTGGATAGGCTCGTACACTTTGGGCAGGTCGAAGTCTGTGTCTTCAGGCTCCTCGCCTGGGGAAACGTTTACAACACCATCATGCTGAAGCTGGGTTTAGTTAAGGTACAGTAGATTCATACATTATCATGCCATGTCTATGCATTTACTCATACTATAGAGTAGTCTAGACCATACATACTGACGTAAACACCAACTGGAACACACACGACACACTTCATAAACAACACACAAGGTCACCACTTCATACACGACGACAACATGCAACAGGCGAGGTTCCGTCACACCTTCATTAACCAGCTTACGTGCCACCTTCATACACACCATGGTTTACAACACCACACACTTCATACACGAAACAACACGACACTCATAACACACACGACACACACCTTATGACACACGACAAAACAACCACATCACCACCTCACCACTCACTCGAACGCAACACCACTCACGATGCCGCACTACACTTCATACACACACACACACACACACACAGACTCACCACCACGCGCACATCACACACTACACACTACACACACCACACACACCACACACGACAACACACACTCTATAGACACACAACAACAACACAGCCCGGCTGTCAGTAACTGTGTATGTCTCAGCCTCACCAGCAAAGCGACATGTAGTCTACTACAGTGTTGTTACCGTA
>BROE01000014.1:1737486-1754986 GCA_036571765.1 Plecoglossus altivelis
GGGGCTGGGGTTAGGGTTAGGGCTGGTCAGAGGCTGGGGCTGGGGGCTGGGCTGGGGCTGGTCAGAGGCTGTGGCTGGGGTTAGGGCTGGTCAGAGGCTGGGGCTGGGGGCTGGTCAGAGGCTGGTCAGAGGCTGGGGCTGGGGGGGGGTTAGGGCTGAGGCTGAGGGTTGGTTAGGGGGGTGGCTGGGGCAGGAGTTGGGGGTGGTTAGAGTTAGGGTGTATATGTTGGGGTTGGTTAGTGTTGAGGTCAAATAGGGCTGGGTTAAGATAGTGTTGTGATAAGGTAAGGTCGGGGTTGGTTAGGGGTCGATGTGGTCATCTTTACCTTGGCTGGGATGAGACCCTGCAGCATGTTGATGCTCTGCATGATGACAAAGGCCTCCAGCATCTCCATCTTGAACTCCAGGGACTGAACACTGAAGCGATACAGCTCAGGGAAGGACGAGGAAAACAGCTCTCTCAGCACCTCCCCCTCCTGGGGAGAGCGTCTCTTCAGCCAGCCCTGCCAGACACACACACACACACACACACACACCAGACACACACACCACCAGACACACACACACACCAGACACACACACCATCAGACACACACACACACACCAGACACACATACGTACCGCCAGACACACACATACACACACCGCCAGATACACACACCACCAGACACACACACACACACCAGACACACATACACACCCACACCAGACACACACACACACCACACACACACACACCACCAGACACACACACACACCAGACACACGCCACCAGACACACACACACACCACCACACACACACACACACATACCACCACACACACACACCACCATAAACACACACACACCACCAGACACACACACACACACTCACACACACACACACACACCACCAGACACACACACACCAGACACACACACACACCACACACACACTGTATTGTACTGTAGATGCACGTACACAGGCACGTCCAACAGCATGTTTGTGCACATGCATAAACACGCTGATGAATGTGGAGTAAGATTCTGTTATTAACATGTGGTCTGAACTCCCGGGTCCAACTGCATCATCTTTGTTTGCACTCTATTGTTCTGTGAACGTGGCCTTGCTTTGAAATGTCTGTAGCAACATCAAAAACAAGGACACACACAATAAACACAACTAAAAAGCCTTTGGGACTTTCTGTCTTCTTGTGAAAGTTAAGAGTCCTCTATGTAATGAATCTTACAGGAGGACTAGACAGACTGAACTGCAATATGCAGTATGAACTGTCTGTACACAGCATTGCATGTATGGATGCAAGCTTGTATGCTTGTATGTGTGCACACTCTTGTGTGCGTCGTGTGTATGTATGAGTGTATGGCGTGTGGTGTGTGTGTCTGTGTGTGCTTGGTGTGTGTGTGTGTGTGTGGTGTGTGTGTGTGGTGTGTATGGTGTGTTTGGTGTGTGTGTGTGCGTGGTGTGTGTGTGTGGTGTGTGTGTCTGTGTGTGCTTGGTGTGTGTGTGGTGTGTGTGTGTGTGGTGTGTGTGTGTGTGGTGTGCGTGTGTGGTGTGTGTGTGCGTAATGTGTGTATGTGTGTGTGTTCCAGCAGACCTCCAGGATGGGGCTCCAGGGCAGCACTGAGGAGCTCATGAACACCATGCCGTTCCTGGACACAGTGGCAGGGGAGGCGTTATCAATGTTGTGGGGCTCAAACACCACCTGCAGGAGCAGAACACTGCAGGTTAACATATACCGCAGAACATGATCTGTCATTATGAGGATGTGGCTTACAGCTGCTGGGAGCATGGGAAGGGCAGGGGTCAGGGGAAGGGCAGGGGTCAGGGAGCATGGGAAGGGCAGGGGTCAGGGGTCATGGAGCATGGAAAGGGCAGGGGTCAGGGAGCATGGAAAGGGCAGGGGTCATGGGAACGGCAGGGGTCATGGGAACGACAGGGGTCATGGGAAGGGAAGGGGTCAGGGGTCAAGGTCAGGTGCACCTTGCAGCAGGGCGCCATGGGGATGCGGTCTCCGTTCGCCAGGGTGAGGGTCTTGTTGTCGTCCAAGACAGAGTTCAGGTTCTCGATCCAGATGGCATCCACTGGCCCGTCCAGAACTATCCAGATGTTCTCTCCTGTGCGGAGACGAGGCAGCATGTTCTGAACAAAGCTGGCCCAGGCATGGGCCTCGGGCAGCACACATCCTCTGTTCATCCTCTACACCGTCTCTCTCTCATCCTCTGTTAGCCAGCTTAAGCTCTATGGACCACGGACAGTAAGGCTGCTTCAAAAGGGTGCGCGCACACGCACACGCTAACGCACACGCTCACCACCTGGTTACTGTTTAATCTGTGCTGAGCTGTAAGATGTACCCTGCTTGTTCACGCTCAGCTCTAAGATGTACACACACTAACTGCTTAATCAGAGAACTCTCGGCTGCATGTAAACAGGAATACATTCTATAATATATACTTGTAAACAGAAATACACTCATATAATATTTGTTTTCATGAAAAACCTGAGAGGGAATATGGACTTTCAGAATGGAAATGATTTGTTCTTGTTAAGGGTGTGATTTTGACCTACTATAATTGTCACTTTTATTCAAATGCAAGACACAAAAAAAGTTTTCCTGGCTCCGGATAACTGAACGACTGCCAGACAAATGAGAAAAGCAAAGACATGGATATACATGAAATCCCCTGAGGTCAAACAACATCCACAGAAACCCACAAACATCCAGACGTCGTCCAGCTCCCGTCTCCATGGACACCGGGTTCTGTTAGCATGTGCACTGAGTGTACCCCTGTGTGTACGGCACATATTCCATCAATAATTCACGTAAATACTGCGTCTCTGCGCCATGTATGTGCTTGATGTGGTGGTGGTTCTTCCGTATCCTTCGGTCGAGGTCTTTGCGGAAGACTCCCTCCCAGAACATGTTCTCCGCTTCTTCAAAGCAGCGGGAGAACATGAGCACGGGGAGGGAGAGAGGAGGAGATAGAGGTTCTCTGTTGAGGGACGAATCTAAACATTAAACCCGTGAAGCCCTCCTCAAGGAAAGCTGCAAATCACCAGCTTTGAAGGGAAGAGGATAAGATGCATTAAAGATGAAAGGCGTCGGCGCGGGAAAGAAAAGAAAAGTACAACTCTATTCATCTAGAGTTGCGGACAACCCTGGAGTCTGCCACTGCTTTGAAGTCCACGTCTCCCGAAGGTACATCTGGAAGGAGCTGTACAACTCATCCTTCCTGATTAACGCTCGCAGGTTCACACCAGGGCCACTGAACAGCCAGTAAAAGGAAACTTGTGTCTGCAGAATGGTACCTGGGTGGCTTACCTGCAGCAGAGAGAAAGACCGACACAAAACTATGCTCGTGAGTTCTTGTTCGTGGCTTTTGAGGAAAATATGAATTTTCTCATGAACTCCAACAGTGGCTCATGGATGAAGGATGACTTTTCAACATGAGGAAGGGAACACACTCTTCAGACGTTTCAGTTCCTGTTTGATGAAAACTATTTCTATTCTATTGAGGGGGGCCACCAACCGGAACACTGTTCACACTATAACCCCCGGAGGAATAAGATCTCCCACAACACACACACAAACTGTTAGATGAACGGACCTCAATTATCAGGTCTTCTGAAACATTTGACACTTCATGAAGATCAAGGATTAAGACTGCTGTAAGTGTCCTTACAGTATTTCAGTGGTACAATGGAAAGTAACCACATCTCTGCTACCAATGCAAAGAACCCTTTATCTACTACTTATCTCCCTTCTTCTCTTCTCTCCTTTCCTCCTCCCTTCTCTCCCTCCTCTCTTTCTTGGCTCTGAAGGTCTTCCTCTCCCTCCTCCTCCCCCTCCTCCTCCCTCTCTCCATCTATCCCTCCCTCCCTCCCTCCCCCCCTTCCTCCCTCCCTCCCTTCTACCTTTCTTGGCTCTGAGGGTCTGTCTCTCCCTCCTCCCCTTCCTCCTCCTCTCCCTCCTCCTCTCCTTCCTCCTCCCCTCCTCCCTCCCTCCCTCCCTCCTTCCCTCCCTCCCTTCTACCTTTCTTGGCTCTGAGAGTCTTCCTCCAGAGGGTGGAGAAGATGCCATCGGTCCAATCGTTGGTGGCCACGTCCAGACGTCCAAACATCTGAGGGGCAGTGATGGCCTTGGGGTTCATGCGCATCTCTCTGTGGGGCTGGCCACAGTCTGGACACACACACACACATATACAAACATACACACACCAGGACAATCAGGAACACATCCAGGTGTGGCTGCAGGTGTGTACCTGTCAAAGCCCTCATCAGGGTGTGGCTGCAGGTGTGTACCTGTCATCAGGGTGTGGCTGCAGGTGTGTACCTCTCAAAGCCCTCATCAGGGTGTGGCTGCAGGTGTGTACCTGTCAAAGCCCTCATCCAGGTGTGGCTGCAGGTGTGTACCTGTCATAGCCCTCATCAGGGTGTGACTGCAGGTGTGTACCTGTCATCAGGGTGTGGCTGCAGGTGTGTACCTGTCATCAGGGTGTGGCTGCAGGTGTGTACCTGTCAAAGCCCTCATCAGGGTGTGGCTGCAGGTGGGTACCTGTCATCAGGGTGTGGCTGCAGGTTTGTACCTGTCAAAGCCCTCATCAGGGTGTGGCTGCAGGTGTGTACCTGTCATAGCCCTCACCAGGGTGTGGCTGCAGGTGTGTACCTGTCATCAGGATGTGACTGCAGGTGTGTACCTGTCATCAGAGTGTGGCTGCAGGTGTGTACCTGTCATCAGGGTGTGGCTGCAGGTGTGTACCTGTCATAGCCCTCATCAGGGTGTGGCTGCAGGTGTGTACCTCTCAAAGCCCTCATCAGGGTGTGACTGCAGGTGTGTACCTGTCATCAGAGTGTGGATGCAGGTGTGTACCTGTCATAGCCCTCATCAGAGTGTGGATGCAGGTGTGTACCTGTCATCAGGGTGTGGCTGCAGGTGTGTACCTGTCATAGCCCTCATCAGAGTGTGGATGCAGGTGGTCTTCCCGGCTCCGCTGGGTCCCAGGGCCATCATGCCGTGACGGACCCTCTGGGTCTCAAACAGCTGGATGACCTTCAGCTTCCAGGGAGGGTGACTGATCAGTCCTGCCTCTGACACCTGGAGATACACACACAGAAGTTCTGGAGAGCTCACTCTGACTCTCTCTGATCTAACCAAGTCTCTACCTGTCTCTTCGACCTCTCTACCTCCCCCCCCACTCTCTCTGTCTCGCTCTCTGTATCTGTCTGTCTCGCTCTGTCTCTCTCTCCTATGTCCAAGTCTCTACTCTCTCTCCCACCTCTCTACCGCCCCCCCTCTCTCTTTCTCTCTCTCTCTGTCTCGCTCTGTCTGTCTCACTCTCTCTGTCTCTGTCACACTCTCCTCTGTCTTTCTCTTTCTGTGTCTCTCTCACTCCCTCCAGCTCTCTCTATCCCCTCGCCTGCTTGTCGATGGCTGTCTCCAGGTCGGGGTATCCGGCCTTGTCCAGCTGGATCCCAGGGAAGAGGTCTTCTATCAGGCTCAGGAACAGCGGCTCGTCCTCATCGATCTGGTTCCACACAGACACGCACGCGCATAAGGCACTACTGCTCTCTTTGCCAGTGTTGTCAGAGAATCGTGTGTTTGTTTCCCGCCTACTGCTCACCAGTTTGGACAGGTTCATGTCCCTCAGCACCCTCATGACGATGGTGGACTCGGTGTCGGTGGGGTTTGCTCGCTTTGCTGCTCCCAGGGTGCGCAAGACGGACAGGATGTTGCGGAGCCCAAAGTCGTAATGCACCTGCAGACACAGGAGGAGAACGGGAAGGGAACAGGAAGTACATAAGATGTAAATAGGAAGTAAACAGGAAGTATGTAGGATGTTATAATAAGTAAACAGGAAGTACATAGGATGTTATAGCAAGTAAACAGGAAGTACATAGGATTTTATAAGAAGTAAACATGAAGTGCATAGGATGTTTTAGGAAGTAAACAGGAAGTACATAGGATGTTATAGGAAGTAAACAGGAAGTACAACAGGATGAGGATGTGAGGTAAAACAACTGGCTTATCTATCAAGCTGACTTAAATGTGCATAAATTCATACTGGTAAAGCACTTGTGATCTAATACAACCCAATAAGACATGACTCCTCCCCTCTAGCCCCTGACCCCTGACCTTTGACCCCTGCTGCTGTCATGTTGCTGTTCAGCACCTGTTTAGACAGCTGCTCCTCACACAGTTTGTAGAGAGTAAAGAACTTGCGAGCCAGTTCCATGTTGTCTATGAAGCCGCAGCTGGCTAGCTTCACCCGGATGATGATCTGGCGGTCAGGAACCATCATGGCCACTGAGCGGAAGTTGATCTTCAGGTTCTCGGGAAGCTCCTGCCGTCCTGCGTAGCCTGGGTTCTGATTGGTCCAGCCACAGGAGGGACACGTAACCACCATGTAACTCAGTAGTTACATGCTATTGTCATAGTCGTTAAAGGTAATGTGAATGTAAAGGGTGAAGGGTGTCAACGTTTTGCTCGGGTGTCTAACCATGGTGAGGAAGATGCCAAACTCAGGGTTCATGTCCACGCTGTCGCCGTCGGTGAAGATGAAGCTGGCACGCCGCTCCTTCCTGCAGGTCAGCACGATGGCAATCTGCTGTGCCGCCACGGAGAGCACCGGGAGGTCGATACGGTTGAATTCATCGAAACAACCCCAGGAGCCGGACTGAGCCAGGCCTGCCACAGGAGGAGCATCACATAGCATTACATTACATCACACTGCATCACATAGCATTACATCGCATCGCATCACACTGCATCACATAGCATCACATCACACTGCATCACATAGCATTATATCGCATCATATCACATCACACTGCATCACATTACATCACATTACATCACACTGCATCACATAGCATTACATCGCATTACATCACATCACACTGCATCACATTACATCAAACTGCATCACATAGCATTACATAGCATTACATCGCATTACATCACACTGCATCACAGGGCATCTCATAGCATTACATCGCATCACATCACACTGTATCACATCACATTACATCACACTGCATCACATAGCATTACATAGCATTACATCACGCTGCATCACATCACATAGCATTGCATCACATTACATCCCATCAAATAGCATTACATCACATTACATCACATTACATCATGCTGCATCACAACAAATAGTATTACATCACATTACATCAGGCTGCATGACATCACATAGCATTACATCACACTGCATCACATCACATAGCATTACATCGCATTACATCACGCTACATCACATCACATAGCATTATATCACATTACATCCCATCACATAGCATTACATCACATTACATCACGCTGCATCACATCACATAGCATTACATCACATTACATCACGTTGCATCACATCACATAGCATAACATTACATCGCACTGCATCACATAGTATTATATCACATTACGTCATGCTGCATGATATGTATATTTTGGATATGTATATCAATGTTGTATTCTCTTACATTACTATATCTTACATTACATATACTAATATAAAGGATTTAATATTATGTATCACTACTTATTGTATGATAATTAATTGTATAACACAGTTCCATATAGTATGATGTAGTGGAGGTCCTATATAACACAGTTCCATATAGTACGATGTAGTGGAGGTCCTATCTTACACAGTTCCATATAGTATGATGTAGTGGAGGTCCTTTATAACACAGTTCCATATAGTATGATGTAGTGGAGGTCCTATATAACACAGTTCCATATAGTACGATGTAGTGGAGGTCCTATATAACACAGTTCCATATAGGTTGATGTAGTGGAGGTCCTATATAACACAGTTCCATATAGGTTGATGTAGTGAAGGTCCTATATAACACAGTTCCATATAGGTTGATGTAGTGGAGGTCCTATATAACACAGTTCCATATAGGTTGATGTAGTGAAAGTCCTATATAACACAGTTCCATATAGTATGATGTAGTGGAGGTCCTATATAACACAGTTCCATATAGGTTGATGTAGTGAAGGTAAGTCATACCTTTGAAGATCCTTCCAAGCCCTCTGAAGTCCATCTGGTCGGAGCAGTTGAACACCACCACATACTTCCCCAGGCAGCGACCCATGTCCTTGGTGGTCTCTGTCTTGCCCGTGCCTGCGGGCCCTGCAGGGGCCCCGCCCATGCTCATGCCCAGGGCCTGGGCCAGCGTGATGTAGCATCTAACACACATACACACGGTTATGAGCATAAACACACATGCATGCATACACACAAACGCACGCACATGCACGCATAGACACACACGCAAACATGCACTCGCACAAACAGACACGGATGTGCAAACACACACACACACATGAATACTTTTCCGTCTTCAAGATACATAAAGAGGTTAATTTGCACTAATGGACACTGACATTATGTCTCAAAAAAGCACATAAACAACAAAGAAATGACTCACAAAGTACAGGAACAGGGCCTGAGGTCAACAAACACACACAGACAGTTCACACACAGGGATCGTCACAGACATCACACACACACACAAGACACCACACACCACAGCAGACAATCACACACGTAGACACACACAGAGACACATCACACACACACACCTGTCAGTGAGTGGGGTGATGACAAGCCTGTCTGTGCAGCCCAGGAACTCATTCTGGTAGACAAAGCTGACGTCAGTGATATTGATGATCATCTTGTCTGAGTCCTCATTGAAGTAGAAGCGACACTGCTTCAATCCACGTCAAAAGTGCCATTAGAGCTTCTGATGTTGCAGACGACACTGGGGAGGTGGAAGGAGGAAGGGAGGAGGTGAGGGAGGAGGGAGGACGGGAGGAGGGAGCGATGGAGGAGGAGGGGAGGAGGGAGGGAGGAGGCGAGCGGAGTGAGGAGTGGGAGGAGGGGAGGAGAAGGGAGGAGGGATGAGGGAGGCCGGATGGAGAGAGGAATGAGAAGGATGGAGGAGGGAGGTGGGGAGGAGGGGAGGGCAGGATGATAGGTCTTCATGGCGTCGTCAGGAGGAGATCAGACACACACACACACACACAGACACACACACACACAGGCACACAGACACACACACACACACCTGTCAGTGAGTGGGGTGATGACAAGCCTGTCTGTGCAGCCCAGGAACTCATTCTGGTAGACAAAGCTGACGTCAGTGATATTGATGATCATCTTGTCTGAGTCCTCATTGAAGTAGAAGCGACACTGCTTCAACCACTCAAAGTCCATAGAGCTTCTGATGTGGCAGACGATCAGGCTGGGAGTGGGAAGGCAGAATGGGAGGAGAGGAGGGAGGGAGGGATGGAGGGGAGGAGGAGGGTGGAGGGAGGAGGGGAGGGAGGAGGGAGGGAGGGAGGGAGGGAGGAGGGGAGGGAGGGGAAGGAGGAAGGGAGAGGGATGGAGGGAGGCGGGATGGCAGAGAGGGAATGAGAGAAGGAATGGAGGGAGGGAGGTGGGGAGGTAGGGAGGAGGGCTGGATAGATGGATGGAGGAGGGGAGGTGATGGGAGGTAGGGATGGAGGGAGGGAGGGAGGAGGGGAGGAGGGACGGAGGGAGGGAGGAGGGATGGCGGGAGGAGGGAGGAGGGGAGGAGGAGGGGAGGAGGGGAGGAGGGAGGGAGGAGGAGAAGAGAGGAGATAAGGGAAGAATTAATAGCAGCAACAGACAGCAACAGTGGATGGGAACTGAAATATTAACCACAAGTATTCAAGATGTCCTCAGCCTCTGATGACATACTGCAATAGCAACACCTTCATATTGGTGTCAGTGAAACAGACCAACACAATCTCACTCAGAATGGTTTAAGACTCACCAAGTCATCGAAGATGTCTCTCTGGTGGACGTGGATGGTGATGAGCGTCTCGTACTTGATCCTCTCCACAGCGCCCAGGTCTCTGGTGGTGACGTCGATGAGAGTATTGAGCAGCTCCAGGAACAGCTGGTTGGTCTTGGTCATGATCTTGCGGTCGTAGCGAGCATTGGTCAAGGCCTCCTCCGAATCTCTGGTCCAGATCATCTGCACCCCGAGCAGACCCACCTGGACACAGGTACAACAGACCGAGCTTGGTGGTTAGAGCATTTCATTATCGGTCAAGGTTGTGTGTATTCAGATACAGAAAGGACACAGGTTCAAATCCATTCAGATACAGAAAGGACACAGGTTCAAACCCATTCAGATACAGAAAGGACACAGGTTCAAATCCATTTAGATACATAATGTCTGCTTTGTGAACACATTCCAGGGCTCATTTCATGTGCAAGCTTCAAAACAAATGAAGAAAATAAACAAAGACTGTGTTTCTGAGTGTGTCCTGTCACCCAGGGACATGTGTGTGTGTGTAGTGGGCTGGTGTGTGTGTGTGTGTGTAGTGGGCTGGTGTGTGTGTGTGTGTTTGTGTAGTGGGCGTGTGTGTGTGTGTGTGTAGTGGGCTGGTGTGTGTGTGTGTGTGTAGTGGGCTGGTGTTTGTGTGTGTGATCATGACCAAGACCGAGGCCACCGTGTTTCTCTGGGTTTCAGCGTCATGATGACTTGCTGTGTGGTCAGAGGCCTGAAGTACAGGTTGTACCTACCTGAAATCTTTCATATTACAGATTTTTTTGGTCCTGTTTCAAATGTTACTGTGACTATGTTTAACTGTACCTACTCAAGAAGTCAACACATTTAAATTGTCAGTGGAAACCAGCAGTGTGATTGGGATAGCTATTTTGGCTGGAGATCAAAGGATGAAAGGGTCTTTCATAAAACCATCTGCTAAATGAGTACTTATAATTAATTTGACCTTTTGATGATAAATTACTCTGCCTTTTTCTGTAGCCTTTTTGTTAATTGCACAGTCCACAGGCATGATTGAAAAAGTAATTGTACCGGAGCTAGCTAGCGGCTAATTTGACATCTGTTGTCCCAGGGCAGGGAGACACTAAACCAACACAACTACACACCACAGGAAACACACAATATACACCAACAAGTGCATCAGTGCAAGACAAACAGAATCAGACTCCAAATCAAAAACATCAAGCAGCATTTATCAATAGTGGAATCAGCGCTCACCTGAGCAGGGAAGGAATCCAGGAAGTCTATGATCTGGAAGCCCGAGTCCTGAATGGCCAGCGCGGCCTGTCGGATCACCAGGTGCAAAGACCTCTGAGATTCCTTCAGGAGAGCGTTAAGCCACACCTCCACGTTGCCCTCGGCAACGACTGGACGGTCCAGCTCCACTGTCTCGCCTTCCCGAGACGAGATGGCCATGATGCGATCGTACATCTAACACACACACACACACATGCACACACATGCACACACAGACACACACACACAGACACACATTAATTGGCAAAAACCCCTCCATTCAGATACAGAAAGGGCACAGGTTCAAACCCATTCAGATACAGAAAGGACACAGGTTCAAACCCATTCAGATACAGAAAGGGCACAGGTTCAAATCCATTTAGATACATAATGTCTGCTTTGTGAACACATTCCAGGGCTCATTTCGTGTGCAAGCTTCAAAACAAATGAAGAAAATAAACAAAGACTGTGTTTCTGAGTGTATCCTGTCACCCAGGGACATGTGTGTGTGTGTAGTGGGCTGGTGTGTGTGTTTGTAGTGGGCTGGGGTGTGCGTGTGTAGTGGACTGGGGTGTATGTGTGTGTGTGTGTGTGTGTGTATAGTGGGCTGGGGTGTGTGTGTGTGTGTGTGTGTGTGTGTAGTGGGCTGGGGTGTGGTAGAGGGCTGCACCTTGTCATGAAAGCGGACACACTTGATGTTGTCGAAGATATTGAGCAGGTGAGCCTGGATGGTGTGGGAGTCTGAGGCCTGGCCCAGGATCTCCAGCAGGGCAGGGTCCGACACAAAGAAGAACCGAGGAAACAACAAACGCTTCTTCTCAAGGTATCTGGAGCAGCAAGTGCAGAGATCAACATCATGGTCTGGCAACACTAACCTGTCCTGTCCTGTGTGTTTCCTCTGTCCTGTGTGTTTCCTCTGTCCTGTGTGTTTCCTCTGTACTGTGTGTTTCTTCTGTACTGTGTGTTTCCTCTGTCCTGTGTGTTTCCTCTGTCCTGTGTGTTTCCTCTGTACTGTCCTGTGTGTTTCCTCTGTCCTGTGTGTTTCCTCTGTACTGTGTGTTTCCCCTGTACTGTGTGTTTCTTCTGTACTGTGTGTTTCCTCTGTCCTGTGTGTTTCCTCTGTCCTGTGTGTTTCCTCTGTACTGTGTGTTTCCTCTGTACTGTCCTGTGTTTCCTCTGTCCTGTGTGTTTCCTCTGTACTGTGTGTTTCCTCTGTCCTGTGTGTTTCCTCTGTCCTGTGTGTTTCCTCTGTCCTGTGTGTTTCCTCTGTCCTGTGTGTTTCCTCTGTACTGTGTGTTTCCCCTGTACTGTGTGTTTCCTCTGTACTGTGTGTTTCCTCTGTACTGTGTGTTTCCCCTGTACTGTCCTGTGTTTACTCTGTCCAGTGTGTTTACCCAGTGAGAGACTTCTGGCAGATCTCCAGCTGCTCCAGCAGGTGAGGCAGCAGCTGGCCCATGGTCTCGTCACCCACGCAGGACTGCACCACGATGGGCATCTCATGGGCACGCATCATGATCTTCACCCACGACTTGTCGATGTTGGAGAAACGCTTAGCCTCCTAGCATTGCAGTTTAGAAAGCCATTACACCGACTATAAATAAGCACAGATCAAACTAGTACATCTTGAATAGCACCAGCGTAACCTACAAAGGTGAATGACTTGGTGTTATGGTGGAAATGACTCAGAAACGATCTTTTACTGACTCCTAACTGGCAAATCATTTAAAATGTGTACAGCCCTCTAATCTGACCTTGGGTAGTTGTTTGGCGATGTCTCCTCCAACGAACACAGCCTCCAGGTAGATCCACAGGTTCTGCACAGTCATCCAGTTCTCAATGATGTCGGTAGTGTTGGACAAGTTCTGAACCCACTTCTGAATCTGGGCCTTAAAGGGAGTGTTGTACCTGAAAAAGGTGCGCTGTAATATTAACTGGTGCAGTTTACTAATGTCATCTGGTCTATGGTCCTATGTCATATCATATGGCCCTTTGTCATCTGCTATGTCATATGGTCTAAGGTCTTATGTCATGTCATCTGGCCCTATGTCATCTGGCCCTATGTCATCTGGTCTAAGGTCTTATGTCATGTCATATGGCCCTATGTCATCTGTTATGTCATCTGGTCTAAGGTCTTATGTCATGTCATATGGCCCTATGTCATCTGCTATGTCATATGGTCTAAGGTCTTATGTCATGTCATTTGGTCCATGGTCCTACGTCATCTGCTATGTCATCTGGTCTCAGGTATTATGCCATGTCATATGGCCCTATGTCATCTAGTCTAAGGTCCTATGTCATGTGGGCCCACGTCAGCACCTGTTGCTCATCAGTGAGCCCAGCATCATCAGGCTGTCCTCCATGTTGGTGATGATCTCTGACGTGCTGTCCCCCCTCAGCAGCAGCTCTCCACGCGTCTTGAAGTTGGCGAAGGTGAACGTCTTGTTGTCCCACTCGGCGATCACCTGCTTCAGCTTCTGCTCGATGTCTCTCTCCTTCACTGCACTGATGCAGATGTCCTACGAGACAAACAGCTGCTCGTCAGACCGCGGCCCACATCCACGTAGCATGCACACACCCTCGCTGAGACAGGGGATCTCCTGTTCCAGGGATCTCCACCCCTGTTCCTGGAGAGATACCCACCTGTTGGTGTTTACTCTCGGGTTGGTTTTGGAACCACTTGGACTACAAAGCACCAAGTTCAGCTGCAATGCAACAGAATCTCACCTCAATCTCCTCTTTATATTTGAGCAGTGGAGCTTCCATGATGTTGCGCAGTTTGAAGGCGTCCGTCTCCACCTCGAAGCTGTGTCCCGTCAACTCCGTGATGCGCCTCCAGTGCCGCGTCATCATGGCCTTGTTGGTCATCAACTCCAGTAGGGGGCAGCACTCGTTAAACTCGTCGATGGTTTTCTTCAGGTCCAGGAATGCTTTCCACTCTTTGAGAGCGCGGGGTAGCTTGCGGCATCTTTTGGGAGAAAACCGTTTAAAAATGAGCAGTTAGAGGTTTATCTACAGCAGTGTTCCTCAATCCCTGGCCCTCAGGATCCTCTCCTCTCTTCCTTCCTCTGCCTGCATGTTAACTCCCCTAGATACAGCCTCCCCCTCCCCCCTTTCCATTGCCTCTGCGTTTGTGTACCACAGACGGAGAAAAGTCTGAGCGTTCAACGTCTTTCAAAGAATCTCATCACATCGAAGGTCCCCAGCGCCCTGGAACGGGAGTCAGCCAGCAGGAGAAGAGCGGAGTCACTGACCTGCTCTGGAAGTCCAACAGCTCGTTGTTGATCCTCTCAATGTGGATGTCGGCCCACAGGATGTCGTAGTAGCTGTTGACCGTGTCGATGACGCTGTTGTAAAGGCCATAGAGCTTCTGCAGAAGGGTGAGCTGTTTCCTGATCTCCAGCAGTTTGGGGTGCTGAGTTACAGACAACCCAAAAAGCTCCTCGCCTCCTGTATAGGTGATGTACTTGCGGAAGAGGTTGTCAAAGCGATTCTGAGGAACGAGAGGTTTTCGTTACTCCTTTTCCTCCATTCATCCACTCAAACAGTCTTCCCTCCATCCAATTGGGTAAATGTATCGTGAAATTTTAGAATGTAGCCAGAGATTCCACTCAGACTGTCATATCACATTTCATTTAACTTTATGCAACTGAACCATTTAAAGGTGTTTTTTATTGCATGCGTGATGTATTTCATGCATTTGTGTACTGGTTTTGTAATGTAAAAAGGTGTAACACATCTGGTTTATGTTGGCATGGCCTAGTTTAACGTCCTTGATAATGTATACCGTAACAAACCTGGTACATGATGAGTCTGTCGCTGGCATCTTGTGGTGCCAGGCCAGCAACCATGGGCCCATCCTAGTCAGATGAATAGGAGGATTCAAGTTAAGTGGGATTTTATTGTCCTTTCTCAATATATCTTACAAAATGACGTTTGTTCAGGACCATGGTGCAACATGGTGCTGTATGATCAAGACTACATGAAGTGCAAATAGTGTTGGAGAGGTCGGTAGGTGTGTCTGTATGTGTCTGTGTGTGTGTGTGTGTGTGTGTTTGTGTGTCTGTGTGTGTGTTTGTGTGTCTGTGTGTGTGTGTGTCTGTGTTTGTGTGTCTCTCTGTGTGTGTGTTTGTGTCTGTGTGTGTGTCTGTGTTTGTGTGTGTGCGTCTGTGTTTGTGTGTCTGTGTGTGTGTGTGTTTGTGTCTGTGTCTGTGTTTGTGGGTGTGTGTGTTTGTGTCTGTGTCTGTGTTTGTGTCTGTGTCTGTGTCTCTGTGTGTGTCTGTGTCTGTGTCTCTGTGTGTGTCTGTGTCTGTGTGTGTGTGTGTCTGTGTTTGTGTGTCTTTATATTCCACATGAGCACTTGTGCGCTCAGGCAGGGATGCCCATCTGCACCTTGTCGTAGTCCTGGTAAAAGTGTTGGCAGTCTTCCACAAACGTCTCCACGTTGCTGATGAGCTCTCCCCTGAAGTTGGGTTGCAGAGACACCAGCTGGTTTTGCACCTGCGTGCTGCGATCCAGAAGCTTCTCCCAGGTGTAGCGCAGAGTGTCCACCTTCTCCGCCTCCTCCTTGGCCACTGACAGCTCGTATTTGTTGAGGACAGCATACGACTCCTGTACAGAAAGGGGATGGGACTGATTTTTTACGTTGTCAAGACCTCACCTAGCCTTAATCTGGGTTAACACTGGGTAATGCAGTAACGGTGGGTAATGCAGTAACAGTGGGTAATGCAGTAACACTAGTTAATGTAATAACACTGAGTAATGTAGTAACAGTGGGTAATGCAGTACCGCTGGGTAATGCAGTAACACTAGTTAATGTAGTAATATTGGGTAATGTAGTAACACTGGGTAATGCAGTAACACTAGTTAATGTAGTAACACTGAATAATGTAGTAACACTGGGTAATGCAGTAACACTAGTTAATGTAGTAACATTTGTTAATGTAGTGACACTGGGTAATGCAGTAACAGTGGGTAATGCAGTAACAGTGGGTATTGTAGTAACACTGGGTAATGCAGTAACACTGGGTAATGCAGTAACACTAGTTAATGTAGTAACACTAGTTAATGTAGTGACACTAGTTAATGTAGTAACACTGGGTAATGCAGTAACAGTGGGTAATGTAGTAACTCTGTACCTCAATAGGCCCCACTAGGAAGTCAATAGAGATCTGCTGCTCCCGTATTTCCTTCAACGCTGCCATGGCGATGCGGATGTCATCCAGATCTTTGATCTGCCTGTTGAGCTTCTTTCCTGCCTCGTCCACAAACAGGAAGATCTTCTCCATCTCACACCTGTACTTCCTGTTGCAGTGTAGACCATAGTCCACCATCCAGCTCTTAGTCTCAGCTGTCAAGGACAACTTCAGATCGGCTGCAAACCAGAAGAATACAATACATTTCACTCATCCTGCCAACTCTTGTATCTAAAGCTACGTTCGCACAGTGACTACAGAAAGTACAAAACAACAGGGAAACAGAACAAAAAGTTTCAGATGTGCCAACATCTGTCATGTGTCAGGTTGCCTCAGTATTTCAGTGGTCAGACTGAAGGCCTCTATTCACCAGCCAAACCCACCGCATAATCACGAGCCTGCTGCCAAGCACTGATGCAGTGTGTTGCTTTGGGCATCAGCTAAATCATCATAACATTTTGTTCCCGTTAGCGCGCTAACGTCAAACAAAACCGTGACATCACCTGTGTAGAGAGCCAGCGCTCCAACGCTGAGGTACTCAGGCTCTGCATTGATCTCCAGCTCCAGGTCTCGGTAGTACAGCATCTGGGACTCAAACTCCGACAGCAGAGGGTTCCCCTGGCAGAACCGCAGCAGGGTCTCCTCACGTTCCTGCCTCCAGATGTGATGGTAACGGCCAAAGCGCTCCAGCGCTGTCAGCACCTCCTGGAGGAGGGGCAGGGAACTGCATGTAAGGTCTGTTAGAACTAAGCACCTCTGATACTCTTTGATCTACTGCTGTACCTACTTTGTGCTTCCAGGTCCTTTCTATGTATTTGTATGTTTCTTTTAATAGCTGCTGGATTCATAAAATGTGAAAAAATCCCTCTATTCTGCCTTCATATCCCTCTCTCCTTCCATCATCTCTCTCCATACTACCTCAATTCTTCCTCAGTGTCTCTCTATCCTCCCTCCCTCCTTCCGTACCTTCTTGGTGGAGTTGATAGAGGTGCTGATCACAGACACAAGCTTGACGATCTCCTTGTTCTCAGACACGCTCTTGTAGTAGTTTCTGGCCTGGAAGGGCAGGGCCTGGTTCACAGACACGTCAGAAGCACTGCCATCTGGAGAACAAGCACATTCATCTGCAGTGGAAACAAGTCTCATCAAAGGGAACTGTACCTCTAAGGCCCTTTTTTACAAGCAGTATCTGAAAGGGTTTGGTAGTACACATACTGATTGACATCATTCTCATGG
>BROE01000014.1:1759986-1770675 GCA_036571765.1 Plecoglossus altivelis
GTGTAGATGCGGGACACCATCTCGATGTCCCGACCGTAGTTCTGCAGGATGCTCTGGTACCGCTCCTCAACTCCCAGGTTAGGGATGCCCAGTCTGGGAGAGGAGGGGGAGAGACGGGGGGTGATATGGGGCTGTGATAAGCGTTTACTGAACCATTTGGGATAGTATGTTTCTGCGAGGGATGTTAAGGATTATTCATAAAGTATTTTTCCATGTATCTTTTGATACATATTTCTGACTGATGGGGCATTTGTAAAGGCCAATCAATTACCACCAAAAAGTACCTTTCAAAAGTTTTCAGTACGTTCAAAGCTCTTTCTGTGCTCTGAATCTTATCAAAGGTGTTATCCATGAAGGTCTTTAGCTGGTTCTGAAAAGCAAACAGCAATACACTCTGAACTCCCTAAACCGGTTCTGTAATTATTCAGATATATAATCATAATCGTTCATGACACGATGTCCGTTTTCTACACCACCGAATCACGGAAGACGCCATCGTACCCTTGCTATTATATATACTATGGTACTATTGATTTCATGAATGGTGGTCATCTTAATGATATCATTATAATGGGTATAAATGAAGTATTTACGCTAGAAACTCATCTACTTTCAATAAGTTCTCGATCGAAGCTGATCTGTTCATTCATCTTCATGGTGGTCAAGACAGTATGCTGTGTAGTGCTTACAATAGCTACTACTGGTCATTATCTCATTAATAGGCTGTCAGTTATAACAATTGATTGATCTTATTGGGTCTTGCCTCACTCTTCACAGCTAACATTAATTCACAATCTAATCTATCACACAGTAGATTCAGTAAGGTGTTGATCAGTTTAATATGAACAGATGAGGAGTAAGTGCTAATGTCCATCTGACTCACACACACACAGAGTAGCATGATCAGCATAGTACCTCCCCCCCCTCCATCCATTGGTCTACCTGTCTCCCAATCCACACACCCACATCAGTCACAGTGTCGGCCTTCTCGTTCAGGGTATGTCGCCGATGACTTATGGTAGATCACCATTTAGGGGGTCCACACACACCACACACACCCAAACACACATCAGGACACACATTCACACTGCTCACGCACGAGACACTCTCTCTCAAAAGACACACTTCTCTCAACCCCACTCACATCAACCACACTCTCTCTCACGACAACACACACACAACTCTCTCTCTCTCTCATACTCACACACACACAACCAGGCTAACACCACACACACTCTCACACTACACCTCTCTCTTCCCTTTTTTTTTTTTTTTTTTCTTTTTTTTTTTTTTTCTCTCTCTTTCTGTCTTTATTTCTGTCTCTCTCTTTCACACGCTCTCTCTCTCACACACACACACACACACACACACACACTCTCTCACACACACACACACACACACACTCTCTCTCACACACACACACACACTCTCTCTCTCACACACACACACACACTCTCACACACACACACACACACACACACACTCTCTCTCACACACACACAGCCATCGAACCCACTAAGACTCCACACGCTAGTGTTTAACAGTCACGTCAGGTAGTGTTTCAGCTGAAAGCTCTTGATATGAGCTCTGCAGTGAAGATGGGAAGGTTTCCTGCATATTGGGTCTCATGCAGGTGATGGCAGGACTTCATGGAGATAGGGAGTTACAAAAGCAGGTGACAGAGTCCATAATAGAGGTCATTACCATGCAGCTTACTTTAAAATATGCATACCCTGTGCACAAACGGACAAAAAGACTTAGTAATTGATCGTAATTAGCTTCTGTTTGGTTACTTGAGACCTGAGAACTCAACGAACTCGGTTATATCAGACGGTACAGACAGAATCAACCATTTCCCTTCTTATTTGCGACATTTATACAAGACAAAATGTTTGAGTCAAAGTCAAACTGAAGGTACGTCTCTGTTAAAAGATGGGTTTGTGTTTGCGAGTTACATGTATATGAGACGACAGTTAAAATAGCTGCATGCATAGAAGCAAACAAAGACAGGTAAATGTGTTTGACTTAAATTAATGTTTTCTATTAAAAAGGAAGACAAAGATTACCTCCCATTTTGCCTGCATTTCTGCAGTCTGTCCAGCAGGGGCAGCAGAGAGAGAAGATCGACTAACGTTACAACACTTCGACAAAATCTAACACAAAGTCAACGTGTCCGAATGCTTACAGCTCCAAACAAGTCCAAACCAGAGTAAGTCTAGTTCTAACAAGTCGGTTTCATTTTCAAGAATTCAGGCACATGATTGCACGTATTCCACATGGTTTCACTTGCAATGTTTCCAACAGCTGAACAAAAATTTGATAGATTTTCTAGATGAAACAAAAAGAAAAGTAAATATCAAATACATGGGGGCGTGTCCTAACCTGAAACCTGGTTGCCAGGGTTTCCAGGCCCTCCATCTTAGAGTCCTGCAGAGTGGAGTACGTGTTGATGGTGTCAAACATTTCCAGGATCTTGGAGAGGCGACGCTGGAACGTGTCGAACTTTCCGAAAATGTACATCTCACTGAAGTCAAAGTGCCTTTCTGAAGACCTCTCTTCCAACTCCTCCTTGGTCTTGTGGAAGTATCTCTGGTACTCCTGAAACAGAGTAAGAGAGTAACGCTCTTTCTATCTCGTCCACAGCAAACGGACACCATGTGTGAGTGTCTGGGGTCTGTAAAGGTGGAGGAATCTGTACCTGGTTTAGCTGGATGGAGGCTCTGAGCTTCTGAGACACCAGCTCCTGAGGCTGGTCCCAGATCGACGCAGAGCAGTTGTTGGTGATGTAGGCCTTGCATGCTGTGATCATCTGGTTGGTAACCTAGCAGCATTAGATCGATGGTTAAGGTACGCGGGGCTGAGGTGATTGTTCAGTAGTAGAGTTAAGACACAGCCTACCATGCACATCTACATGTAGCGTCTACATGGATCTGGGTTTCAGAGCTGTGAGCTAAAAAGGTAAATCCAGACCTTGACTTAACATCATCAGGTCAGAACTTTAGATCCTTGATCTACTGCTATATTCTCTACATGCAACGTATGTCTGTGTCTTTTGGTTAAAACCCATAAATCGATCAAATGTAAACTTAATTCTGCCCTGTCCTTTGCCAGGAGCAAAGGTCTAATCAAAGAAACGACGGCAGCAGCAACATCTTTAGTACCAGCCAATCAGCAAGCTGTCTGCCTACATCTTGTTAAATAAGTAATCTGGTTCGATACGCTAAACAGAGAAAAAAAAACAATCCACACTTTTACGTGTGGATCGTTCGAGTCTGTGAGACCTCACTTCGTAATAATTATAATGGGTTATCCATTAAAAAACATTTAACACTTTTATCCACAAACAACATCTGGGTAGGGCCTTTGCACATGCGATCTCTTGAAGTTTCCTCAAAATTCTTTAACCACTAAGCTGTGAGGGTTCGTACCTTGACGAACAAGGAGGTGATCTTTTCTGACGTGTTGTAGTAGCGAGAGATACTGTGGATCATCCTGATAGCGTTGATCAGACCTGGAATAGCCTCCACCATGGAAACCTGTTCAAACAGCCCATACATCACATGCCGCTGTACAACATGGCCTGGCTACATTAGGCTGCTATGATGGAGACTGAACATCTTTACCAGAACAACATGTAATCTGGGAACCAGGGAATGAATTGACCTTCAGTGAAAGCCCCATTCACCCTAGTTACTGTTGCTAGCCTGTCAAGCTACACTTATTTATATAGCGGGTACTACTGTTAACTGCAGTGCACTAATGGCCAATGCCGTTTTGGGGAAAGATTTTGCGAAAGGTCAATTGGGTGATCAGCAACAGTATTGCAAGGTTCAAATTAATATGAAATATTGTTCAGCATGATTTGATTGATTGCACTCTAGGGAAACTACTAAGTAGCTTGTAGATACTTAGTTTAGCAGATATTTCGAAGATATTTCAGGACATCTCACAGGGTCGCTGTTGTAGAGCGGGTCGCAGAACTTCTCCAGGGTGTAGAGGTACTTCACGTTATCTTTGGCCTCATTGGCTGAGTCTGTAATCCTTGTATCCAGCTGTCGCCATGGCTACAGGGACCACAGAGGAAAACAAACCACAAGAAGTTGGTGCAGGAAGTAGCCATCACAGAAAGTAGTTAGCGAGATTTAGAGTTAGAGAGCTCAGCTCAGTTCGTCAGTTTGAAATGATGAGGACTGATTTTGATACTGATTAAATGAGTCATCAGGAATTGTGCTTGAATGGATCATAAAGCCTTGGAGGTGCCAAAGATCTTACCATATTTTGACCATACTATGCCAGATGTCAAATGTTCAGTCTTGCTCCAAAAGTATTAGACACACAAGTTATTCTAAGTGAATATCGTCCTCAACTATGTATGCTCTGTATTTATAAGGCACAATAAAAGTGTGATCTTGAGAACAGTGAGACTTTTGCACAGTACTTTAGAACCAAATCCACCCAGCCTGGGTGGGCCAGGAGTCACCCTGACCAGCCTGGCCCGACATGTGGAGGGCCGGGAGTCACCCAGACCAGCCTGGCCCGACATGTGGAGGGCAGGGAGTCACCCTGACCAGCCTGGCCCATCATGTGGAGGGCCGGGAGTCACCTTGACCAGCCTGGCCCATCATGTGGAGGGCTGGGAGTCACCCTGACCAGCCTGGCCCGACATGTGGAGGGCTGGGAGTCACCCTGACCAGCCTGGCCTGACATGTGGAGGGCTGGGAGTCACCCTGACCAGCCTGACCTGACATGTGGAGGGCAGGGAGTCACCCTGACCAGCCTGGCCCATCATGTGGAGGGCAGGGAGTCACCCTGACCAGCCTGGCCCATCATGTGGAGGGCAGGGAGTCACCCTGACCAGCCTGGCCCATCATGTGGAGGGCAGGGAGTCACCCTGACCAGCCTGGCCCGACATGTGGAGGGCAGGGAGTCACCCTGACCAGCCTGGCCCATCATGTGGAGGGCAGGGAGTCACCCTGACCAGCCTGGCCCATCATGTGGAGGGCTGGGAGTCACCCAGACCAGCCTGGCCCGACATGTGGAGGGCAGGGAGTCACCCTGACCAGCCTGGCCCATCATGTGGAGGGCCGGGAGTCACCTTGACCAGCCTGGCCCATCATGTGGAGGGCTGGGAGTCACCCTGACCAGCCTGGCCCGACATGTGGAGGGCTGGGAGTCACCCTGACCAGCCTGGCCTGACATGTGGAGGGCTGGGAGTCACCCTGACCAGCCTGACCTGACATGTGGAGGGCAGGGAGTCACCCTGACCAGCCTGGCCCATCATGTGGAGGGCAGGGAGTCACCCTGACCAGCCTGGCCCATCATGTGGAGGGCTGGGAGTCACCTTGACCAGCCTGGCCCGACATGTGGAGGGCAGGGAGTCACCTTGACCAGCCTGGCCCATCATGTGGAGGGCAGGGAGTCACCCTGACCAGCCTGGCCCATCATGTGGAGGGCAGGGAGTCACCCTGACCAGCCTGGCCCGACATGTGGAGGGCTGGGAGTCACCTTGACCAGCCTGGCCCGACATGTGGAGGGCTGGGAGTCACCCTGACCAGCCTGGCCCGACATGTGGAGGGCAGGGAGTCATCCTGACCAGCCTGGCCCAACATGTGGAGGGCTGGGAGTTGCCCTGACCTTAATGAGTTTGGACTTGGCCATCATCAGCACGCCGAGCACAGCCTTCAGCTCTGGGCTTTTCAGCTGCTCCAGGAGGTAGTTGAAGCGGGACATGCGTTTCTTCCAGTGCTCCAGCTCCGCTCGGGGACCCAGGTCATCAGCCTCCTTCCTCAGCTGGTCGCTCTCTGCCAGAACCTGAACCGGTACCGGGAACGCCACAGGATGATTTGCCGGTGTGGCTCAGAAACATAGATTTTTAATTGATTCTGACTGCTGAAATTCCATTAGAACTACGCACTTCTGATTCTAGGTAGACTAGTGTCTTCTCTATATGCAATATTTTAGCATTCATAACAGTAAACTAATAAAAGTGTACATTTCAACTCCAGAGTAAGAGCTGTGATCCCCAGATCCCTCTGGTCTCACCTGCTCTATCTGTCTGATCCAGCCCTTCATACAGTGGCCCCCAGTCTCACCTGCTCTATATGTCTGATCCAGCCCTTCATACAGTGGCCCCCAGTCTCACCTGCTCTATCTGTCTGATCCAGCCCTTCATACAGTGGCCCCCAGTCTCACCTGCTCTATCTGTCTGATCCAGCCCTTCATACAGAGCTCAATCCTCTCTGTGGTCTCCGTGCTGTTGGCTGCTGCCAGGTAGTCCGCTGGCCCCTTCAAGGTCGTCAGGTCAAACGCGTCACACTGTTTTAGGTTCACCTGACCAAAACATCAAGCGTCACCGACAGATTGATCATGAGACAGATTGATTTCAACAGAGACTTCAGTGCTCCTGCCATCTTTTCTTCTTCGCTCAGCGCCTCACCTTCTCCTCCAGGTTCTTCTGCGCCCCGGCCAGCACCGACACGAAGCTGTCCAGGGAGGTGAGGAAGCTATGCTTGACATCCCGGGCCTGGGGACTATCAGGCTCCCCCCAGCCGTGGTTCATCCTCCTGAGGGTGGGGATGAACACCTGGGACAGCAGCTGCTCCACACTACTCAGCAAGCCCACCTCCCTGGTGTCTAGCATGTTAAAGTTCACATCCTGTGGGACCAGAAGAAGCTCTTGAAAAAGGATGTGAAACTGAAAGCACAGAGCCGGTGCTGGAAGAGATGCTCTTTATCCAAAACGAGCTATAATGCAGGAATTGAACCTGCAATCTCTTGGTCCACGACCTAACCACTTAGCTGCACCCTCCTTTTTGAATCAAGGAATACAGTTTAGGTTTTGTTCTGTATTTAAGGATTGAATGTTTGTAACTAGTTATTGCAAATTCTTACTGAATACAAGCACCAACAATATAAATTGCCCTGATCTGCATTTCCAATGCTTGGTTGTTGAAGATTAATCAACAATGTTATTTCTGCTAATGGGAACTACAGAACAATGATCATTAGGCTGCAAGTACCACACCACAGGGACGTTTTTTACCATCCTAACTGAAATTATTTTTATTTTCCCCCTCGAAGGGAATACCATGGCGGTCCACAGGGGTCCTGGGTCTATGATTTCCTGGCAGGTGACAGGTGACAGGTGTGCAGTGGTCACGCCTATGTGCATGTGATGGTGATTAGATGGCTGAGATGGGATCAATAGTCTCCCAGCCAGATGGCTCCCTGCTTCTCCTAGCATCCAGCACGTCCAGCTAGCATCGCCCACGGGGACGGGAGACAAAGGTCAAGCTGGTGCCGAAGTAAAAAACAAGCTTGATCATGGAGGATATTTAGTCTTCCATGTGTATTGACATAATACAGTGTGTTTATGAATGATCCTTTTTGAATTGTTTATCTGTTCACAAGTCCTATTCAGGAACTGCTGCAGGGCAGCATCGGCCAATCAGATGCAGTGTTTCTTGGGTGTGGTGTTCTACAGAAACTACGACATTTAGACGTTTCTACCAAACAAAGTTATATATCACGGTGTTTGGTATTTATGCATGTGAAAATAATAATAGAAATACAAATATTACTATAAAGCATAATATGTGTAATTGTTATTATTTACATTTTATACAGCCCTTATACGACTTGCTGGCCCCAGTCCAGGGTGTAGCCCACCTATGGCCCGAAAGCTACTGGGTTAGGCTCCAGTCACCCGTGACCCCTAAATGGGACCAAGTGGCACTGCAATCCCTCCCAGGGATTAGCAGTAGACAATGGATGGGTGGATGGACATTTTATACATTTAACATAATAATAATAATAATAATAGCAATAATAACAATAATTACAATTATAAGTATTATTATAACTGTTGCTATTGTTAATAATAACCATGATGTATATTATAATATTAATAGATATATACAGTAAATACTTCATTATACCATTATAATGATACGATTATGACCATAATAATAGTAATAATAATAATAGCAGGACGAGTCTCTCACCCTGTGGATGCTTTCAGAGGTGACCGCCCTGGAGGTGTTGGCCCTGGTGAAGAACACGCACACCCCTGTGAGGGCTGCGTCCGCCCCCTCCGTCACAAACACCTTGGTCTTCCTGCTGCCTCGAACCAGAGGCGCCGCGGTGGCTAGGGAACAAACACAAACACAATGAGACTCCGAGAAGAAGGCGAGAAAAAGAAATCGCTTTCTCTCTCGCACTGATGTGAAATGCGAAGTGGTAGTCTGTGCATTGACAGATGATCTTTTCTAGGCAGTGTACATTGTATTTATGGAGCAGACGGTATTAATAGCTGAAGCGTCTGTGTGTGTTTGCCGTTACAGTGCATGTCTATGGTGTCATGACTTTGTGCATATGGACTGTTCTTTCACCTTCATCTGTGGTTTCTACTTCCTGGTGGTAGAACATGAGGTGAGGAAGACCGTCTTCTACAAAGAACTTCTCCATCCGTTCAATCTGTCAGCAGTGAGAAAACAGCGGATCATTATGTCGTTTCAAGTCTTACTTTTTTGCAGTTGTAACTGTAAACAGGTGTTATCACCATGGTAACCGCTTCTTTCTCCATCCTTCATTCCTCCTCAACAAGAGAGCTTTTGTTCAGTACATTTCCAGACTAAGCTAACCCCAACCTCACTCATTACAAATGAGATCAGTTGCAACATACAACTGAACTCTTAATGACAGTGACAAAGTTTTCATTTAGCTGACTTTTAGACAAATTTGCATTCTGGGACAGAGTGGATTTGAACCTGAAATCTCACAACCAGCAGACTGTGAAAACTCCACTGAGCTACGCTCAACTTTTAGTTCTTGAACGACCTTTGCCCCATATCCGATCCCCAACCTACCTGAGCTCTGTCCAAGATGGCCGCCTACCTGAGCACCGTCAAAGATGGAGACCTACCTGAGCTCCCTCTAAGATGGCGTCCTCCACCTCGGCCTTCTCCATTCCCAGGCAGGATGCCACGATGCTGAGCACGTAGTCATGCCTGCCATCCAACTGAGCTCTCTTGGCCTCACGCTCCTCCTTCAGCTTTTGCTAAATGTAAACACACACGTACACACACATGTTAACACACATGCATGTACACACAAGTACACACATCACACACACACGTACACACACATGAACACACACACATGAACACACATGCATGTACACACGTACACACACACACGTACACACACACGTACACACACACGTACACACATCACACACTTACACACATCACGCACACACAACACACACGTACACACACACGTACACATATCACACACACACGCACACACATCACACACACATACAGTACACATACACACACATGTTACCACAGACATATGTACAAACCACACGCACATGTCGGTCACATAGACATATACACACAATGCACGTATGTACACCCGCATCATACAGATCACACAGGTACCCACACACAGACATTCACACATGCAGAGAGAAAGTTATGTTCTATCCACCATGACTTTGTGATTGTGAGTTTTCCAAACATGAGCACAAAATCCAGTGTTTTGCTCACTTTGAAAATATCTTCATTCCCCCAAAAATGATTTTATTGAAATTAACGTGAATACAACAAATAATTAATTGAATTGGTTGTACAATTAATATGAATAAATCAAACTGTAGGGACTATTGTCATAAATAAAAGACAGCTAACAAAATGAACAATCTGAACAGGTACTCTGCTTTCCCTGTGGCTGCTGTCATGCAAAGTTAGCATCCCGGAGCTGAACAACCCTTCTGAATAGGATGTCAGTAGGACAATATCCTCAATTATTTATTGAAGACTTCCAGTCCAGATGTCAGAGACTGTCTCAGGCCCCAGGCTATCCACCCAGCTGTCCAAGCAGAGCAGTCCTGCTGTCCTGCAGTCCTGCTGTCCTGCTGTCCTGCAGCCCTGCAGTCCTGCAGTCCTGCTGTCCTGCAGTCCTGCTGTCCTGCAGTCCTGCAGTCCTGCAGTCCTGCAGTCCTGCAGTCCTGCAGTCCTGCAGTCCTGCAGTGCTGGGAAGGCCTAAGCTGGCCAGTATGGTAAAACACACCACTGTTGGTTGCTTGGCACCACTGCTTAGCAACCGAACAGGAAGCCAATAAACAAGCATTCTTTGTTCCGCTCTGTTGTGCTTGTAGGATGAAAGCATCCGAATGAAGAACTTGTAATAAAGCGGAGATAGCATTTAACAGTTTATCTTTGCGGCTGCTGGTCTGGGAGGCTAGCCTCAAGAAGAAGCAGCAAAAAAAAGTTAAGCATCCAGCCTTGGAAAAAAAAAAACAATCTGATTTGAGGCGCAGGTAAAGGGAGGAGGGGGGTGGAGGGAGGGAGGAGAGGTTAGATGTTGCGAGGACGTTGGAGATGAGGAAATTGAGGAGGAGATGCGATAGGATAACAGCGACCGAAGCGGAGGTAGAAGGAGGTGAAGGGAGGAAGGGAGCGAGGAGGTGCAGAGGGAGGGAGAGGGCAGTGGCCAAGATTGAAAGTCATTAGCTTTGTAGCCAGCCGTTAGTCTGAACATACCGAGAGCAGAAGGACGAGTGTTAGACAAGGCCAACTGACACAGACAGGACCACAAAGACAACCAACACCATCTGATATTGAACTCTGAAGACACCACCACGATCGAACCCTCTACCACGACACCAGCCGTTCCACAACC
>BROE01000014.1:1770685-1820880 GCA_036571765.1 Plecoglossus altivelis
GTCCTGCAGTCCTGCAGTCCTGCAGTCCTGCAGTCCTGCAGTCCTGCAGTGCTGGGAAGGCCTAAGCTGGCCAGTATGGTAAAACACACCACTGTTGGTTGCTTGGCACCACTGCTTAGCAACCGAACAGGAAGCCAATAAACAAGCATTCTTTGTTCCGCTCTGTTGTGCTTGTAGGATGAAAGCATCCGAATGAAGAACTTGTAATAAAGCGGAATAGATTTGAACAGTGTTATCTTGGGGGCGTGCTGAGGTCTGGGAGGGCTCCCTCAGAAGGAAATGCAGAAAAAAAGGTTGAAGCAATCCAGCCTTGGAAAAACAATCTGGATTTGAGGGAGGGTAAAGGGAGGGAGGGAGGTGGAGGAAGGGAGGGAGGTAGAGGGAGGGAGTGAGAGAGAGGAAGGTGGAGGGATGGAGGGAAAAAGAAAGGGAGGGACAGAGGGGGTGAGAAGAGGGAGGAAGGGAGGGAAAGGGAGGGGAGGGAGGGGGAGAGGAGGGGAGGGAAGGGGCACGAGATGGTAAGGATTGAAAGTATTAGTTTGTAGCCAGCCTGTAGGTCTGACATGAGAGAGCAGAAGACGAGTTAACAAGCCTGAACAGACAGAGCAAACACCTGTATTGACCTCTGAGGTGAAGGTAGCCGCTCAGTGTAGATGCTGGTCTGCCACCAACATACCTCTGACACACACACACCAACACACCTCTGACACACACACACACACCTACACACCTCTGACACACACACTTACACTTACACACATACCTCTGACACACACACACCGACACACCTCTGACACACACACACTAACACAACTCTGACACACACACTAATACACTTCTGACATACACACACTAACACACCTATGACACACACACACTGACACACTTCCGACACACACACACACTAATACACTGCTGACACACACACTTACACACCAACACAACTCTGACACACACAAACTAACATACCTCTGACACACACACTAGCACACCTCTGACACACTAGCACACTTCTGACACACACACACACACTAACACATCTCTCTGACACACACACACACACTAACACATCTCTCTGACACACACACACACACACACATACACACACTAACACTTCTCTCTGACACACACACACACACACTAACTGATCTCTCTGACACACACACACACACACACTAACACATCTCTTTGACACACACACACACACACACACTAACAGATCTCTCTGACACACGCACACACACACACTAACACATCTCTCTGACACACACACACACACACACTAACACATCTCTCTGACACACACACACACACACTAACACATCTCTCTGACAGAGCTGCGGCAAAACCGTAATTCCAACCAAGCTAACGGTTTCCAAGCAACCAGTCATATCTCACCTGCTCTCTCTCTCATGGATCATGTTTAACAACAGCCAAGACACACTCACTAACTCACCCATCACTCACACACTCACTCACTCACTAACTCACTCACTACCTACACAATAAGGAAAAATGGACAGAGAAGGACAAGCACAACCTGAAGCAATAACACCTGGTATCAACAGATGCTCATTCAAAAATAACTCCGCACTGTGTCGGCCTAAAGATGACAGGCATCCGAGACAGAAAAATCATTTGAATGTTGTGGGCTGTAGCAGTCCAAATAAAAGTTATTTGTAATATGATATTTATGCCTGGTGCACTAGAGGACTTTCCAATCACAAGCAGTTTAAAAACCTGAGACATGGAATGCTTTGTCATTATTTCATTTTATTCGTAAGAACACACAATCCAGGAGATCCAGTCAGGAGCAGGATTCAGTCAGGAGCAGGATTCAGTCAGAAGCAGGATTCAGTCAGGAGCAGGATTCAGTCAGAAGCAGGATTCAGTCAGGAGCAAGATTCAGTCAGAAGCAGGATTCAGTCAGAAGCAGGATTCAGTCAGAAGAATTCATTCAGAAGCGGGATTCAGTCAGAATCAGGATTCAGTCAGAAGCAAGATTCAGTCAGAAGAATTCATTCAGAAGCGGGATTCAGTCAGAAGCAGGATTCAATCAGAAGCAGGAATGAAGCACTAAAGCGATCATTTAGCAAACACATCCTCCATTTCGCCTGTCTACCTTGTGCCAGAGACAAACTTTTGCAGAGATTGGCCAGTACCTTTCCTGACACTTCCCTGGTCACTCTCATGGGTTCCTGCCCAGCACACTCCGCTTCCTGTTCCAACCATTTAGATGATGTTCATAAGCACCTCACACTGCACGTGATCATTAGGACCAGATAATCTGTTATGATCGACCTGGAGTTGGGAACCTCTCAATTGTCGTAGAACACGAACCAGCCACAACATCTGTCCGATTCTCTTCCAGTCTCTACAGTTGACTGCAAACAACTTCTTCTTCGTCTAAAGTATTATCTGACGGCATAGTTTGCAAAGCCAACTGAATAACCAAGTCCAACAATCAGAGTGTTGCCAATAACACCCTGATAGTCGTATGGAGACATTAATGTCCCATGTTTACATTATCACTATCAGAAGGCAACTCTAAGAGAGTTCAGAGTCTTAAAAAGAAGTCATCAGTTATGTTATCACGGCAAGAGCATAAAGTTATCTTTTCAATTCTTTCATTATTGTAAAAGTACAGAGTTATCAGTATTCTTACCTTGATCACCCTGGAGACGCTCTGTTTCCAGAGCTGCTTTCTAAAGGACCGTAACATCACTAACACTCTGACCAGGCCCTGCTCGTCTGCTCCCCTGTCCCTTGATAACTGTGCTGTAGCGTCCTGGAGTAGCTAGCCACGAGAGGTTACCAAGCACCTGGTCTAGCTAGCCACGATAGGTTACCAAGCACACGGAGTAGCTAGCCACAAGAGGTTACCAAGCAGCGAGTAGCTAGCCACAAGGATTACCAAGCGCCTAAACGCTCAGATGTGAGTGAAGCTTGCCCAAACCCCCCTGCTTATAGGACAGTTTGGATTCCCATAAAACTATTCAAACAACTTAAAGACGCAGGCACGCTGCCAGGGCTTTGAGAGGGCTGGAGGTGGGGGGGGTTAGATATAGGTGGAAAAGAGGGGGTGTAGCTGGGCGGAGTGGAGTGGAGAGGCGAAGTGCGAGGGTGGGAGACAGGGGGAGGGTGCGCTTGCCCTGCCCTGCCCTCTCCCTTCTCCTCAGTTACAGGTCACTGTACTGCTGGTGAACCAGAGGGAATGATCCATCACTTTGTCAGTCTGTAGGGACTGACTTCTAAACAGTGGTTTACTCTGCTGTCCTCTGTCCATTGACCTCGTTTCTGCATCTGATTTCAAGTGCGTTAGGGACATTTCCCAATAATGACATACTACATACAGCAAGCTCCACATGACCCACAGTCTTTGTTCAACATCCACGACTATAAAAGTGTCTTAGAAATAAATGTGGGACATTTGAGAGACAAACCACATCCTGGCTTTTCTCACAATACCTTTTTGCACTTGCATGGCACCAAATGTCATTTTGGAATGACAACTAAATATGGATTATTTTAAATAACAGCACAAAGGCCTGGTCCTTGCATAAAACACCTATACAATATACGTGGTTATCTTGTGAGGTACAGTGGATTCCCTTTGACAAACAGACGGCTAAAGTAATAAGGCAGGGATAGTGGAACGGCAGGGGGATCAAATGATGAGATGAGAACAGGCTTCACTCTCAGTTTGGCGACAAAACCATCGATGGATATATTGCTATCAAGTCTGGAACACAACCCAGCACGACGATAGGACAAGCCAGATAAATGCAATTCCTTGTTTCTTTAAAAATGCATCGGGTCCGAGGGTGTAGGTATCTCGCTGTAACTTGCTGCTGCTTGCGGTAGGTCGCCTTACCTTGTTTTGATAGTCAGGTTTAAAGTTGAGCATCGTCACCCTCGGCAAAGCCGCCTTTTCACGGATTCCAGCCTCTTAATTGGTATTACTATTCATGAGATCACTGAATTTCGACACACAGAAGCAACGGGTCAGCGCCATCTTGCTTAAGCCGTCCAAATGACTTGTCTTACCTTACTGCCTGAAATTATCTGATCATTTTCCACTCAAAAGCTTTGCTGGACTAGATAGTGGTGTTGGGTAACTACCTGTCGTCTGCTCAGCTATCACTTTACAGACTCCACACAAAGGGCCAGCGAAAGCTGGATAAGGCTCTGAGGACACAGGCACCCTGACAACACACACACACACACGCACACACGCACACACACACACACGCACACACACGCACACACACACATGCACACACACATGCACACACACACACACACACACATGCACACATACACACGCACACACACACACACGCACGCACACACACACACACACGCATACACACACACACATACGCACACACACACACACACACACACCCTCAAACGTAGATGGTTGCCAAGGATCCCACTGGTCCACAGGAAGTCTCACTAAAACTCTAAACAAAGAGAAAAGCAACCATTTCGATTGATCACCTCTGACTCATCTCTGACTCAAAGGGCTTGACTGTCTGTGTGTGGTGTTTAACCCTAACCCACACTGTGATAACCAAGCCTCAGACACCAACAGGGCCTGTTTGCAAAGTCTCGCTCGCCCAGGTGAGTTGTGGCTCTGTATGCAAAGTGAAGTGAAACTCCAGGAGCTGGGAGAAGTCAGGACAGAGGAGCTTCCAACTTCTCCAGGAAGGACAGTGGTCACATTCAATCACAAAGACAAAGACATCTCTGTGAGGGAATAGCAAGAGGCTGTTTTAACAGTCATTACAGCCATCAACATCCATACAGTACTGTCAACATCCATACAGTACCATCAACATCCATACAGTACCGTCAACATCCATACAGTACCGTCAACATCCATACAGTACCATCAACATCCATACAGTACTGCCAACATTCATACAGTACCATCAATATCTATACAGTACCATCAAAATCTACACAGTACCATCAATATCCATACAGTACTGTCAACATCCATACAGTACTGTCAACATCCATACATTCATACAGTACCATCAACATCCATACTGTACCATCAACCTCCATACAGTACCGTCCACATCCATACAGTACTGTCAACATCCATACAGTACCATCAACATCCATACAGTACCATCAACATCTATACAGTACCGTCAACATCCATACAGTACCATCAACATCCATACAGTACTGTCAACATCCATACAGTACCATTAACATCCATACAGTACCATCATCATCCATACAGTACCATCAACATCTATACAGTACCATCAACATCCATACAGTACTGTCAACATCCTTACATCCATACAGTACCATCAACATCCATACAGTACTGTCAACATCCATACAGTACCATTAACATCCATACAGTACCATCAACATCCATACAGTACTGCCAACATTCATACAGTACCATCAACATCTATATAGTACCATCAACATCTACACAGTACCATCAATATCCATACAGTACTGTCAACATCCATACAGTACTGTCAACATCCATACATCCATACAGTACCATCAACATCCATACAGTACCATCAACCTCCATACAGTGCCGTCAACATCCATACAGTACTGTCAACATCCATACAGTACCATCAACATCCATACAGTACTGTCAACATCAATACAGTACCATCAACATCTATACAGTACCGTCAACATCCATACAGTACCATCAACATCCATACAGTACTGCCAACATTCATACAGTACCGTCAACATCTATACAGTACCATCAACATCCATACAGTACCGTCAACATCCATACAGTACCATCAACATCCATACAGTACTGCCAACATCCATACAGTACCATCAACATCCATACAGTACTGCCAACATTCATACAGTACCATCAACATCCATACAGTACTGTCAACATCCATACAGTACTGTCAACATCCATACATCCATACAGTACCATCAACATCCATACAGTACTGTCAACATCCATACAGTACCGTCAACATCCATACAGTACCATCAACATCCATACGGTACCATCAACATCTATACAGTACCATCAACATCCATACAGTACTGTCAACATCCATACAGTACTGTCAACATCCATACAGTACCATCAACATCCATACAGTACTGTCAACATCCATACAGTACTGTCAACATCAATACAGTACTGTCAACATCCGTACAGTACCATCAACATCCATACAGTACTGTCAACATCAATACAGTACCATCAACATCTATACAGTACCGTCAACATCCATACGGTACCATCAACATCTATACAGTACCATCAACATCCATACAGTACCATCAACATCAGTACAGTACCATCAACATCCATACAGTACTGTCAACATCAATACAGTACTGTCAACATCCATACATCCATACAGTACCATCAACATCAGTACAGTACCATCAACATCCATACGGTACCATCAACATCTATACAGTACCATCAACATCCATACAGTACTGTCAACATCCATACAGTACTGTCAACATCAATACAGTACTGTCAACATCCGTACAGTACCATCAACATCCATACAGTACTGCCAACATCCATACAGTACCATCAACATCCATACAGTACTGTCAACATCCATACAGTACCGTCAACATCAGTACAGTACCATCAACATCCATACAGTACCATCAACATCAGTACAGTACCATCAACATCCATACAGTACTCGCTAGCATTTTTCTAATCACACAGACGGCTATTTAAATTCGGTCACAGCAGCCAGAGGAGGCAGGAGGCCACTCTCTCCTACCAGCGAGAACATCTGATTAGAGACAAATGGCGATGCTTTGCATTCAAAAGCAGTTAGCTGCTGTTTATTTCCCAGACAGGGTTTTGTGAACCCTCTGATGTGCAGCAGCCCAGTAACCAGAGTCCTTCCTAAATAATAAATGAGGGATCGAGACTCTCCCTGCGGCGGCAACCCTCCTCCACCCCCTCCATCCCTCCCGACCCCTTCCTCATTTTCCCTCCACCCCTCCTCCACCCCTGCACCCCTCCTCCATCCCTCCACCCCTCCTCCACCCCTGCACCCCTCCTCCATCCCTCCACCCATCCAAAGCTCCACTCCTCCATCCCTCCACCCATCCAAAGCTCCACTCCTCCATCCCTCCACCCATCCATCCCTCCACCCCTCCTCCATCCCTCCACTCCTCCTCCACCCCTGCACCCCCCCACCCTGCACCCTCTCCTCTACCCTCCACCCTCCTATCCACCCCTCCATCCCTCCACCCCTCCTCCATTCCCTCCACCCCTCCTCCACCCCTGCCACCCCTCCTCCATCCCTCCACTCCTCCTCCACCCCTGCACCCCCTCCTCCACCCCCTCACCCCTCCTCCATCTCTCTACCCCTCCACCCCTCCTCCACCCTCCTACCCCTGCACCCCTCCTCCATCCCTCTACCCCTCCTCCATCTCTCTACCCCTCCACCCCTCCTCCATCCCTCCACCCCTGCTCCATCCCTCCTCCTCTGCTCCATCCCTTCACCCTCCCTACATCCCTCCAACCCCCCTCTATCCCTCCACCCCTCCTCCATCCCTCCACCCCTGCTCCATCCCTTTGTACTACCAGACCACTTCACCACCCACTTGAAATGTTCTCCATATTCTTGACAAGTTGCATCATAAAAACAACTGTCTCAGGCGGAGGGAACCTATAGCCTGTTCAGGGCAGGAATCCAAACAATGATTCTATTAAGTAAAGACTTCCTGACCTAATTGCTTAAGAGAGGAGAGGTCCGACTGCAGTCATGTTAGAGGAGCCACTGCCATCTACTGTCCAGGTTTGAGTACTGCAGCTGGTTCTGTCCCTCCCAGAGCAGGGGTGCACACAGCAACAGTATCACAAGCACATCATAAGTAATACATCTATTGTAACTAGAATAATAAATAGCCACTATGCTGTGTTGCCTATTCATTGGCTGGACTGTGGCGGCCCACCATAGTCTAATTTTAACAACCAGAGTTTCTTAGTTTGTCTTGGTTTAAAGTTAAAAATGAACCAAATATATGAATACACGTCTCGTTATATCAAATATGTAGTGTTGTGTTTAGCACGCACTGGAACGTTCCAGGCTGCCTGCGTTCAGAGATAGCGCTGAGAAGAAAAATATAAAATAACTCTGATAAGTTAGAGATGGAAAACACATTTAAAAGCTTGATTGTTTTGTGTGTGTGTGTGTGTTTTTTTTTTTACGACTAAGGCATAATTGAAGTCTCTGGTTACCACAGGAGCATGTGACAAGCGAGGTTCTGTCCTCCGTGGCTCGTGTGATCGTGACGGTGGACCTGGATTAGTCCGTTTTTACTTGCGTCCTATAAAGCTTATCTGAAATGTATTCTCCCGCATGCATTTTTACGTTTCATCCTGACAAAGTGCGAAAGAAACTAACAATCACTTTCCGATACCAGGAGAATTAACAGACAAACAGGAATAAATCATTGTCAACACATTGTTATGGTTTCTGACAAACCTGCATTTCTTTTATAGACTCCACGGGAACTGACGGTAGAGTGGACCTGTTTCTGAAGTTGGCTTTGGCAGACCGAGAACTGAAAGACATAGCCCAATACAATTCCACCACGAGGGTTTTCGGACAACACAAGTGAATATTGAATCCTGAAATAGAATTTATCCATCAAAGTTTACGTCATCTGAGATTGGGTATAAAGGACCGGAGCATTCTGCCTGGATAATCACTCCCCCCCACCTGAAAAAAACACTTTCCGCACGAATAACGTGTTGTGACCCGTTTCCTTGGTAACAGATTCTTTTCAGGTTGTGTGAAAGGAGTGATTCTCCGACCTACACACATAACAATGGCGTTTCTCGGGGAAAGTGGACGTGTTTTTTATTTCATAAAGTTAACAGTGTATCAATTATTCTATTCGCTTTATCCCCCCGTGTGTCTATACATGTCAGAGGTTGTTCGTCACTGTACAGTGGTAGGCCAAATAACTTGCAAATAACTTCTGTCCTGACTCACATGCATCGAGTAGGCCGTTGCATGAAGCCGTACGCCATATTCAACTTTAATGTCCGTTTATATAATCATTAACCAAATTAACACGTCATGCCTTTCCAGTAAAGTCTAATCTATTTCCTAAATAAACTGGCAAAACTTTTATATTATGGGTTGGCTATGGCTACTTATTGACCACAACAGAAATGGTGTGTGCAACCTTAGCCTTGGTATCTGAGGAGCTGGAATGAATCAAATCTTGTTGATTAAAGGTTGTTAACTTAACCCTCTTCTCAGTTCTTCTGCGGAGTAGTGTGGTCCACTAGGTTACTTCACATACAGGCACCAAGGTTAGACAGTGTCTCAACCTCCGCATTGCAACTCAATTTCTTCACACACACACACGCACACACACAATACCCATACACGGGAGAGCATGTGTGTGACATCATCTTCAGAGTTTATTTACAAGTTACATGTACATGTTTAGAAGAGAAGGTCTGGTGCTTGATACACCCTGGAGTGTCGCCATGACACCGGCAGCTCGCTTCGATCCGAGTGGCCTAGTTTAAAGAAGGGTTGAAGCCAGTTCTGAACACGAACACCAGGGGGCGCTGAAGCCGTGTTCCATAACGTGTGCAGACGTGTGCAGTCGTACATCCTTCCTGACGTTGTTCGGACTGTTAGTTAGAGGTTTGTGGTTTGAATCCCATCCGTGTTGGCATTGGTGTCAGCCGAATAAGTGTCAGGGAACATGCACATTTGTCTAATAGATATAATAATATAATAATATAGCTATAATCTGTTAACGATGTTACATGTTTGCTTTGGCCATTGGTAACCTACACTAGCCTGCCGTTGTTGTTGTTTTGTTTAAATTATATTGTTGTCTTGTTGTTATATTGTTGTTTTTTATTTTAACAACTTATTGTTTTTGTTGACAGAGACCAACACCACCATTTGTAATATTTTGTCTTGTACTTATATCGTTATAATGTATTTTGACGTTTTTCACTTGAGACTATATCTGGTCAGAATGTCAGTCTTTTGGGCACAGGCCATTCATTTGATAGGCCGACTGAACAATTAGACACCCTTAACTTGCTTGGTTCACGCCAAGTCTGTATTCCTTTGAAGCAGAAGAACACGACCAACACAGAATACACAGAGCATGAACCAGAACCCAGTCATCACAATAACACAAAACACTCAGAGATAAGCAAGGGCAGATAAAACATATAAGATTGAAGATCTAATTAGCCAATTGTCTAATTAATAGTTCTGAATTACCGTTCACAACGAGCGCTCGGCGTTTTCTTTAATGGGGTCAGTGCGTGAAATGCCGCCTGTCAAACGGAAGATTAAACACATTTGAGGACGTTTCCGTTGAATCCAGAAGGAGGCAGTATCCCATCGCGCAAACCCGTTGGCCTGCTACGGTATCCTGCAGACTCGATCAGGCTGCGACATCATCATTAGTTAGAGCCTTCCTGGCAGGACAGTACACTTTGGTTTTTTAGGTTGGAGGTCTTTTTACAATACAATACCTGCCATAGGGTTCGTTTGTCATGAATAGTGACAAAATACCCCCCAAAATACCCGTCACCTTCAGCTCCTGTCTGATACAGGCTATCACATCATGTCATTGCATTGTTGACTTGGTTTCATTGATGAATATCCCTACAAGGAAGAGTCAACAGACATAATACTACATTAATGAGAAGTCTGTCTGTGATCTAGTGGCCCTCATTCGAAGAGCAATTAACATCGAGTAGTATCTTAATACGCTTCCTCGTTAGACCTCCCCCATCCCGATGGAGTGTATTGCGACTTCCCCTCCGCGCGGCTCTGGAGCGCCGCAGATCGGCAATAAGAACGTTTTATTCCAGTCAAGATGGAGGGCTATTGCCTACTGAGGGGGAACCCGGCAGCGTGACCGTTGCGGGACAATATTTGCAGATTCAATGTAAGGGTGACCCGCCTTTCCGCAGACCGAACGGAGTCGAATATTTTGGGATATTTTGACGTGACGTTATTCCAGCAATGAGCTCGGCCGACGGGATAGATGAGGGTCCGAATGATGCGGCCGACATAGCGGCGTTTTTCAAATCTGGTAAGTCAAAAAGGGGCGAGTTGCTGTAGCCCATGCCATCCGTGAGCGATTTGCCGTTACATTGTTGCTGTGCACAATGCTCTGTTTACCGACAGTGATTGTCGTGAGCGTGCATGAAAGGATTTCTGAGACACAGACTGCATGCGCCTTCTCATAAACGTGTTCAACAGGGAATAATGTAGTTTTCGTAGAGAATAGATGACGCCTATGCGTCTCTCATGGGTTATTAGGAGGTATCAACATTTTGAGGCGAGGACACGTAATTAAGTAGGCTGTTATGCGTCATACGTGAACCCATTTCTATACTTCGCCTTCTAGTCCAACTCAAACCCGTATCGATGACATTATTGTGAACCGACTGTCAGTAGAACGGACCGATGCGTTATTTCTAGAATCTTAAAACGGAGACACGCATAGACACAGTACCTATCCGAGGCATCTGTGATACTGCAGAAGGCCTAACGTGAATGATAACACTACGTGGTCTATTTGGTCTGACCGCCCTACAGACAAATGGACTCAACATCACCTCGCAGATTAAAGCAAAAACATAATAAGGCGCTTGTTTACTGAGAAGGTTGGAAACTATCAGGGGAGACAAGGACCGACGCTGCTCCTGCAGCTGTTCATCTGCTCTACCGTCAGCTGTCTTTATGACACCTGGTGTCTCCCGGTCACAAGTGTTGTCCACCATCTCTCTGTGTGTCTGTCTGTCTGTCTGTCTGTCTGTCTGTCTGCCTACCCCACCTCTCTCTCTCTCTCTCTCTCTCTCTCTCTCTCTCTCTCTTTCCCCTGACATGCCGTATGTCTCCTACGTCCTACACCAGTATCTTAGGGTTCCCCAGCCAAGGGTCTGTGTGTCTGTGGCTGTTGGTGGGTCAGATCACAGCTGTCTCTGTTAGTAATAACACATCAGTCGGTACAATTAGACTGTTAATTATAACACATCAGTCACTGCTATTAGATGGACAGTAGTGATATAGCATATCTGAAATAGGAAACATGCATTCTACTGTATCTCTTGCTTTGGTTCCTTTATCAGTCTATTTAGATGTTGTCAAATTACACCACACGTGATCTTTTTTATGAATGAATTGTTCTAAAAACTTTTTTCCTGCCGTTGTTTACATCGACTGTATAGCCTGTTATTTTGCGGGTTGTTGACATTTTCTTGGATAATGCAGAGTGAGTGAAACTGCTGTGTAATGTTTCTCCGCGAAAGTCTCATGCAATGAAACGACAATGCATTCCAGTAATAGGGTTCAGCCACACCACAATTACTCCAAGAGGGAGAGAGAGACGAGAGAGAGAGAGAGAGAGAGACGAGAGAGAGAGAGAGACGAGAGAGAGAGAGAGAGAGAGAGAGAGAGAGAGGGGCAGTGATGGGAGCGTGGAGAGCAGGGTGGAGTGCATCTCGCGTACTCTGCGAGCGTTTGAGTTCTCCTCTGCTCTGATAATTGGCAGTTGGTGAAGCTGCAGCAGAGAATAGTACCCAGAGACAGCCTGGCATCGCCCACGCCACCTCCTCCTCCCACCCCCTCCACGGATCAAGGAGAGCATTTGAGCTATCTTTGCCCAAACTGTTGTCTTCTCTCTCTCGAACCCCCCCCACACCTCTCTGTCTCTCCACCTCCCACCCGTCTCTCAATATATCTCTACCCCCCACCCCTATCTGTCTCTAACCCCCCACACCTCTCTGTCTCTCCACCTCCCACCCGCCTCTCAATATATCTATACCCCCCACCCCTATCTCTCTCTAACCCCCCACACCTCTCTGTCTCTCTCTCTACAGCCCCACCCTCTCTCTCTCTCTCTCTCTCTCTTTTTCTCTCTCTCTCTACCTGCCTTCCTATCTCACTTTCTTCCCACCCCCCCTTTCCCTCTCTTTCTCTCAATCCTCATATTCACCCCCCACCTCCTCTCCACCCCTCCCCCTCTCTCTCCACCCTCTCTCCTCTTTCCACACGTAGAGAAGTGAGCGGGACTTCCTACAGGCTGGATTGATGTCTTTCCTGAGAGACAGCGGACAGCCTAATGCAGTCAGAAGGAGCATAAATGACTTCCTCCCTTCGCTTGCCACCAGATGGCTCAGTAAAGGAGGGAGATGGATGGATGGCTTGAGGGATGGATAGCTGGAAGTTTCTTCAACAGTGCAACGCGTCAATATTAGTCCCACAAACCCCAGTGTTGTAGTCTAGCAGCTGTGCAAATGACTGTTCTGCAGACAATAGAGAAAGGTCAGGGCCTGCTGCAATCATGGGAACACCTGGATTGTTGGTTCTCGTCGGAGAACCCTGTTGTCCACGTGGGAGAACGTGGGAGAACCTTGACCCCTCTGATCTCCAGGGAGACGCCTGTGATGAAGAGGGGTTCTCTCTGTCTCCTCACTAATGGAGAGACTGACGTCAGCTGAGCTCTGAGCTCTTTGCACGAATTGGCAGTCTAGAGTTTGGAGAGAGATTTTCACAGCAACTAACACTTCAACGCGAGAGGATTTGATGTCTGTTAAACCACGACATCCACAGTGTGTCTTTTTGTGAATGTTGTTAAGGAGATGGCATCCCTGCGATCCCTGCAATTATGTCACGCTAAATGAATAGTTCTTATATGGTTGTAGCGACAGCGTAGAGACCGCAAGGTGTGTGTGTGCATGTTTGTGTGTGTGCTGGCATGTGTTCGAGTGTGTGTGCTTGCGTGCATGTGTCTAAGTTTGTGTGTGTGCGTTTGCGTGCATGTATTTGAATGAGTGTGTGTGTGTGTTGGAGTGTGTGTTTGTCTGAGTGTCTGTGTGCATGTTTGACTAAGTGTGTGTGTGTGTGTTGCTTCAGCTGGGCTCCCTGCACTGCTTGTCCCCGGCAAACAGCTGTGCACAGCCTGTCAAACAGGAAGTCCTCTACCAGTTTAACATCCTCTCTCTCTCTCTCTCTCTCTCTCTCTCTCTCTCTCTCTCTCTCTCTCTGAAGAAAACAACATGTTAGGATTCCAGCACACGACCATGGTGTCATCCTGTGGTATCAAGCTCAACTGGTAACTCCTTCCTGGTGTAAACACCACCTTCTCAGCACAGCTTCTTCCTGGTGTAAACACCACCCTCAGCACAGCTTCTTCCAAGGCTTCCTCAGTTTTCTCCTGTTGTCATCAGAGTGTTTCCTGATCTACTCTGAGGGTCTCGTTTCTGTGACGTTCCATAAACATAGGTGAAGCCCCCTGTGACGCTGCTCGTAAGAAGGCCTGTGGAAATAAAGCGTTCTGATTGGCTGCACAGTAGGCGTGAACTTGGCGAAGGTCTTCTTAGACAGCGTGATGTCTCTGTGTCAGATGAGTCGACACGCTTGGTATCCTAGCGGTGATTTATAGGTGCTTAGACTGTGCACATCTGTGGGTTCCTAGATTACGGTCACGCGCGCACGTTTTCTCTCGTGTCGTTGAGACGGTTTGATGCGACATCCTCGACACCACGGTACGCTGACCCATAATGCCTTGCAGGATATGCTGGTGCCGAATTTTAAATCAAGCTGCCTAACTTGCTCCACAGACTCAGAAAGAGTTCTGCAGTACCACCTACAGCCAGCAGGGGCGTCCAAATTAAAAGCGTTCTTACTCCAAAGCCTACATTTTCCATGGTACAGAACTCGCCAACGGTTTGCTAGGCTTTTTGCACCCCCCTTCTCGAATTCATGTTCACATGTGCTGGGCGGATGTCAAACGGAAACAGCCTGTTTCGTTTGCTGACGTGCCTGAGATGTAAGGAGAAAACCACACTAAAGACAAGGGCGTCATGAACTCCAGATCTTAGGTTCTTTGCTTCAGATCCTTAGAAGAGGTTGAGCAAGTTGACGTCCTTGCTCACAGATGATGAAGACGTTTAGTGGGGGGGGGGAGCAGGGATGGAGCTCAGGGGTGGAGCTTTTGACTGGAGGTCAACATGGTTCAAATCCTCCTGTGTTTTCTGCCTTGGATGAAAGCATCTACTCTGGTACTCTACTCTACTCTCCTCTACTCTCTCCTCTTCTCTGTGATTTTAACCAACACTGTCCAATGTACTCCGTTCATGTGCGAATGCTGACTACAGAACAGATTTCACCGACAATAAGATCACGTTCGATCTTAAAACGACGCGTTATCATCATACTAAGCAGTGCAGCGAGAATACCCAGTCAGTGATCTGTCCTTGTTGTTGTGCTGATCTGTTTGGGCGCTGTGGTATCATGGAGGATGGTATGTGAGGGTGTGTGTCTAAATCTGCTTAATCTGAGAGCGTCGAGCTCCTCAGAGCAGCTGTCTCAGTGTCATCGTCTCTGCCAGAGGACCGCTTGCTCGTGGTCAGACAGTCTGAAAGCTGTCTAACTACTCTTCTCTCTCTCTCTCTCTCTTTCTCTCTCTCTCTCTCTCTCTCTCTCTCTCTCTCTCACTCTCACTCTCACACCTTCTAGATTGTTCTCTAACGCAATGTGAACCAAACCTGGAGGGACCAAGCAGCCAATCATCAGGTCTGTATTTTTTGTTTACATTCTGGCTCAACTGAAATGCATTTATGAGCAGAACTTGTTTTTGTGTTTAGTAACTGTGTTCCTCTATTGTGCTTCTATGTGGGTAACAATACCAACCCGGTTGACTGAGTCGAGGGCGAGTATATGTAGTTTCCATGGAGACGTTATTAGGGAGCTTCATAGCGTTGCCGTGTTCCTGGGACACCCAGGGGACAGTTCCACTCCTGACCACTAGGGGCAGTCAACAACCCAGCACAGGGACAACAGCCTGCAGGCTCGTGAGCACACAAGCGCTAAACATCCTACCGTAGAGTCTAGAGAGACAAGCAAACTCAAAGGAAAGCATCAGTACATCATAAATACAATTATGTAAACGACTTTCATATTTCAAGTCGAAAATCAGTTTATGCAAACAAGGTAATCAGTAGTCACCAGATATTATACCTCAGATCTTTTATCATTTGGTGATGTGATGCAATCTCCCCTTACTGAACGTGTTATTACTAATTCATAAATACAATAAAATAATGATTTAGTAGTTCAGGTTTGGCTGAGCAAAGGGATTTTCCTGGCTGTGGAGTGCTGACAGTATTTGGAAGGTGTCGATTAAACATGTCCGCCTGCAGGGTAAGCGGAAGTGAAAATGTGCTTGATCATGCTGTCCTTCACATGCACTCCTACTGCTCCTCCTTATTGATTGGTGCCTCCAGTCATGATGCAGAGAACGCTCCTGGGAAAGGTGGCTTCAGAAGCTGTTTAAACAAGCTGGCTTAGGATGGACGCCAAGCCAGAGGCAGGAAACAGGAAGCATTACATTGAGGGACTCTCGTCTGTCACGATAAAACGAAGACTTTTGACTCTTCCAGTGGATCTATTGACATGCAGAAATCTGAAAAAAAAACTATTCAGCTACTAACTATGTAACTATTCTGACAACAAGATTTGAATGTGCACGTATTTATTCAACACAGTCTTTAGACATGGATACATGCAAAGACTGCTGTAAGACACAGCTTTACTCATCCCTGATGCCAACACATGTTGAATAGTGACAGTGGTGTTCATGACATTGGATAGCGGGCAGGCTGCTTGTTGACACAAGAGGCCTGTTTTCAAAGCTGGAATAACAAGTGGCAGGATGTTACCCCCATCCCACTGGGAGAGCTGTCCTAGTGTGTGTCTTTCTGGGCTGGTGTGTGTCTGTGTCGTTTGTGTGTCTCCGCCGTGTGTGTAGTATGTATGCCCGTGTGTGGTTTTTGGTTGTGCGCGTAGTGTGTTGAAATGTCTGTGTGGTTATGTCTGAGTATGTCTGTTTGAGTGTGTGTGTGTGTGTGTTTGTGTCTATGTGGGTGGGTGTCTTAGTGTGTGTGTGTCTGTGTTTGTGTCTGTGCGTGTCTCTGTGTGTGTCTGAGTGTGTGTGTCTGTGTTTGTGAGTGTGACTGTGTGTGTGTCTGAGTGTGTGTGTCTGTGAGTGTGACTGTGTGTGTGTCTGTGTTTGTGTCTGTGCGTGTCTCTGTGTGTGTGTGTCTGAGTGTGTGTGTCTGTGTTTGTGTGTGTGTCTGTGTTTGTGTCTGTGCGTGTCTGTGTGTGTGTTAAGAGGAGCTAGGCCTCTGCCCTTTGTTAGAAAGAAGTCTACTGAAAATCCACTGAATGTGTCCCTGGGGCACCAACACTACCAGGGGAGATCAGGAACTCACAGACACCAGAGATGCCTGTGCTGCACTGCAGGCCACACACACACACACACACACACACACAGACACACACAGACACACACACACAGACACATACACACAGACACATACAGACACACACACAGACACACACACACACAGACACACACACACACACAGACACACACACACACACACACAGACACACAAAGAGAGACACACAGACACACACAGACACACACAGAGACACACAGAGACACACAGACACACAAAGCCACACACACACAGACACACAGAGATGCCTGTGCTGCACTGCAGGCCACACATACACGCACACACACACACATACATGTACACACACACACATACACGCACTACCCTCACTGCCATCTGGCCAGGCACATCGACTATCATTTCCACTTTTTGGTATGTAGAACAATGCAACTGTTGAGTGAATCCGTCCTAAACACGATAAGCGGTGGATACTGTGTCTTACGAGCTCCACCCCCTATATGCAACTAGCTGTGTGTGTGGTGTGTGGAGATGGGGCGGGGTGTGTTTGTGTGGAGTAGACTGATGTGCTCGCGTTGTGTGTGTATGAAGAGGGGCGGGTGCGGGCGCCTCTTCGCTGCTGACCGTTGTAGTTTGCAAGTTGTGTATGTAGACGGAAAGTAGAAGGTTGTGTGGGGTTGTGAAGGGGTAGGGTGGTGTTTGTGTGAGTGCAGATGGTGTGTGTGTGGTGATGTGGAGGAAGGGGGGATAGGGTGTGTGTGTTGGAGAAAGTTTGCTTGTTTATTTGGCGTGGAGATGGCTACGGTCTGGGCAAATTAGAAGGGGGAAGAAGAGACGAGAGGCGTTCGTGAGCAGAGTGGGTGGCAGGATGTGCTGTAGTAAGTGCTTTTGTTGGGGTGGGTTCCGTGAGTGCATGTGAGTGTGTGAGTGATGTGGGGGGGGCTGAGTGTCGTAGATGTTGTTGTTTAGGTAGTGAGGTTTGTGCTTGGAGTGGAGTGTATGGGGGTGAGGCTTGTGTAGTGTGTTTGCGTTGGGCGTGGTGGTGTGTGCATGTGTGGTGTGTGTGTGTGGTGGTGGTGTGGGGCGTGTGTGGTGTGTGTGTGATATTGTGTGGTGTGTGTGTGGGTGAGCTGATGTGTGGGTGTATGAGGAGTGTGGGGGTGAGTGTGTGTCGGGCTGTATGTGTGTGCTGCGTGTGTGTGTGCGAGTGTGGCGTGTGATCGCTGATGTGATAGTGTGTGTATTGTGTGCGTTGTTCGGTGTTTTCAACCAAACTTCTACGGAGGCCTTCCCCTGGGATCAAGCCATGACCACAAAGTTCATATAAACAGACACTACTGTATACTGGCACACTGAGATGACTCTGTCTGTCTACTGTGTCTGTCTCTACATCTTTTGTCTCCATGTCATTGTTCTCTGCATCCGTCTTCATCAAGACCCTGTTCTTCTATGTGTTTCCCTTCTTCACAAAACACAGGGTTGAATAGTAGTGATTGTAGGATCCAGAGTCCAGGAGGGAAGGCAGTAAATAAGGCAGCGTTGGCCGGTGCAGCATGTTGTGGTGTCCATGATAGAAGAGCTCTGTCTTAGCGCCCTGCTATGTTGTTAGAGCTCCTTGACTTGGCTGTGAAGCTGCGTTTGTTTTGTCCTCACAATCAGAGCTGGGTGGCCTAGACGTCCCCTATTCAGTTGAGTTTTCATAATTACTGTCCTTGCTGTTTGTGGATGTGGATGCGTCCGAACAACAAAGCTCTCAGTCCATCGTGCTGCTCGATCTCTGTGTTGCGAATGTGAGAACCTTTCTTTAAAAAATCGTGGTTTACATCCTGAAATCTCATATTTTCATGGGTATTAAACTCAGCTGTTTCTTTAAAAACTCCATGTCCCATGATGCAACAGCTTAGCAGGTAGACTGGTGACCAATCAGCTGTTTGCATGTTTTGTAGCTTGGACACAGCTGTTGGCCTGCAGCTCTGAGCGCAACACCACATTCATATTTACGTCTTCATTCACAATATGCTTGAATCCACAAAACGACATACTAACAGGGCATTAATACACTCTAGATTTACTGTAGAAACTACAGCAGAATATCGTGGATCATGCAGAGTTCTACATCAAAGTGTCAGTGACATCATAGTTGGCGTTATTTCGGCAACAACCAGCTAATATCTGAACTACTATGGAACAAAGACGTAACCATATGACATTGTACATTATGTGTGAAGTACCCAGTGCCTTGTACCTCCCAGCCATGCCACTCCCCAAAGCCATGCTCATCCTGCCTGTCGGTCTGTCAGTCAGTGCATATGATCCCTGGTTCAGTCAGGACCCATGAAGTTCCTGCTCAGTCTAATTGTCGAGACAGCGCCGTACGGTATCTGCAACCCAGAGTGGAGGTCAGAGGATCTTGGACTTACCAAGCAGCTTTGAATCAGTCAACAACAAAGCCAAACTCCACAACAGCAAATCCACCGTGACAACTGTTCGCCTGGCTTAAGTCTTCCCAAGGAGGACAAGAGAGAGCTCCTTGGTGCTTAGCAACACTCCTCAGTAAATCTTATTGAGGGGGGGGGAGGGGTGGCTGGGGTGAAAGGAGGAAAAGGAGCAAAAGCTGTTGAAGCGGACAGACTGGGAGCGGCTGCAGTCGCAGGGTCGTTGTGACAAGGAGACGGGGATCTGGAGTCGGCTAAGAACAGGAAGAACCTGGAGAACAGCTGAGGCTAATGCTGATGCTAATGCTAATGCTAACCCAGGCCTTCAGCCTAGCATCCCTGGCAGACAGGTGCAGCTAGGCCAGGTTACAGAAGCCTGCTCTAAGTCCTGGGGCTGAGGGATGATGGCCATGCTGGATAACCACAGTTGGCAGTTTGCTCAAGCTGGGAAAACGCTCATCCGCCTCTCAGGTAGTCGTCTCTCAGTCTCTCTCTCTCTCTCTCTCTCTCTCTCTCTCTCCCTCTCTCTCTCTCTCTCTCTCTCTCCCTCTCTCTCTCCCTCTCTATCTCTCTCCCTCTCCCTCTCTCTCTTTCTCTCTCTCTCTCTCTCTGTCTCTCTCTGCCTGTCTGTCTGTCTCTCTCTGCCTGCCTGTCTGTCTGTCTCTCTCTGCCTGCCTGCCTGTCTGCCTGTCTGTCTGTCTGTCTGTCTGTCTCTCCCTCTCTGTCTGTCTGCCTGCCTGCCTATCTCTCTGCCTGTCTGTCTGTCTCTTCCTCTCTCTCTGTCTGTCTGTCTGTCTGTCTCTCGCTCTCTGTCTGTCTGTCTGTCTGTCTGTCTGTCCCTCTCTGTCTGTCTGTCTGTCTGTCTCTCGCTCTCTGTCTGTCTCTCTCTGTCTGCCTGCCTGCCTGCCTGCCTGCCTGTCTCTCTGCCTGTCTGTCTGTATCTCTCTCTCTCTCTGTCTGTCTCTTTGTCTGTCTCTTTCTCTGAAATGCATGTTTGTGTACTGCGCTCTTTTGCAGTTTGCTGGTACCAAAAGGACCGATTGCTGGAGCAGAACTATGCATGTTGACTTGACTTGACTTTATCAGCTAGTATGTTGCTGGTCTGGGTTCTTTTATGTCTGATCCCAGCAGCATGGTGAAGGATCAAGGATCAAATCTTGTCTGTCTCAAGGTTTATATAATGTCTCTTTCTTCCATTATTTTCTGCCAAGCTGTCATGCACACACACATCCATGCACAAACTAACACACACGTACATACAAACTCACACACACAAACACATCCATGCACAAACTAACACACACGTACATACAAACTCACACACACAAACACATCCATCCACGCACACATGCAAACACACACTCATCGTGTGTTTGCATATACAACTAAGTAACAGTGGATTGTGAACGAGGGACCTCGAGGAGAGCATGGAGGCAGGAGAGTGGTTGCCAAGGGAGAACCAGAGAGGAAGACAGACATGCTAACAGACAATAGCACGAATACATGGAGAACCAGAGAAGAAGACAGACATGCTAACAGACAATAGCACGAAGACAGGGAGAACCAGAGAAGAAGACAGACATGCTAACAGACAATAGCATGAAGACATGGAGAACCAGAGAAGAAGACAGACATGCTAACGGACAATAGCACCAAGACAGGGAGAAGCAGAGAGGAAGACAGACATGCTAACAGCCAATAGCACAAAGACGCTAAGAGGTGTCTGGAATATATGAGGCACTCTCACTATTCAGAGCTGCAGAACTGCTTGACAGATGATCTGTCTCTCTCAACAAATACAGTTTAAAATTGCACTTTTCACTCATTTAATACTAAGTACGAATTAACACATTACCAAGGGTGTAGCAATGTGTCACTGGGTAATGTTGTTCACTAACCTATACTTAGCTCCAATACACAGTGACATGTGGACACACTCTCCCACTCACGGACTAAGCCCAGACCAAAGAAGAGTTCATATGGAGCTCTTCATAGAATTTATCTTAGTTTACTGCCAGTCTTAATCCTTTTCTGGGAAACCATCCCTGAGTGTCTACATTGAAATGACGTGGAGTTCAAAGTTCAAAGTATGGACTGGCTACTGTATTGAAATGCGTGCCTCGACTTGGGCCAGCGATGGTCTCCCTTGCCAGTTGTGTCTCCTTTGGTGCTGTAGCCATGTATCCTTTCTCCAGAACATGCTCTCAGATGGACCATGAACACAGACGACTGAAAGACTTCTCACTCACGTGGGGGAAGTAGAAGGGTGTTTATTTGGCATCTCAGTGGAGCCCAGTATGGGAGACATACGATACGCTCCGAGGTTGATTGATCTAAGTGGTGTAAGCTGTTCTGGAGGTCAAAGATTCCCCTTTTAGGGGAAATCAAGTCAGAGTTTAGGGTTATGCTCAGAGTTAAGGCCTTACTGGAACAACTGTGTTCTACCATTCTTCCATCTCTGCAATGTAGTGGAACAACTGTTGTGGTGAACTCTCGCTAAGGCTAACGTCTGGTAGTTGTGTGCGTGTCCTTCCCCCCATGTGTGTGCATGTGTGTGTCCTTCCCCCCATATGTGTGCATGTGTGTGTGTGTGTCCTTCCCCCCATATGTGTGCATTTGTGTGTGTGTCCTTCCCCCCATATGTGTGCACGTGTGTGTGCTTTCCTCTGGTGTGTGTGCGTGTGTGAATGTTGTGTCTTTTGTGTCTCACAGCGTAGTAGTGGAGGTCAGATCTGGCTGTGGGCCAAGATCAGCCTGTTACATAAAACACCAAGAAATGGAATGTGGGCATACATACACTTCACAGGAAGCTGAGGAGTGAGGTTTCTACTGGGGCCCTGTGTTCTTGTACCACACACACACACACACACACACACACACACTCTTACAGGCAGTAGGAATGTTTAGACAAGGTCATAGAAGGGAGTCAGTATCAGAACAGAGAGCTGCTCGCTTGGCAGCAGAGTGAATAATAGACCTGGTTAGACTTTCAAAGTGATGTGGACACAGATTTTAAACTGGACCTGGAGCTGGGAATGGGGCTGGGCAGGGGCAGGGGCGGAGGCTGGCCTGGGCAGGGATTAGCCCGGGCAGGGGCTGGCCTGGGCTGAGGCAGGGGCTGGCCTGGGTAGGGACTGGCCTGGAGCTGGGAATGGGGCTGGGCAGGGGCTGAGGCCGGGCAGGGACTGAGGCTGGCCTGGGCTGAGGCTGGGCAGGGGCTGGCAATGGGCAGGGACTGAGGCTGGCCTGGGCAGGGACTGAGGCTGGCCTGGGCAGGGGCTGGCCTGGGCAGGGACTGAGGCTGGGCAGGGACTGAGGCTGGCCTGGGCAGGGACTGAGGCTGGCCTGGACAGGGGCTGGCAATGGGCAGGTTCTAGGACTGAAGGCCAATGATAAGACTGAGGCTGAGGCCCTCAGAGAAGCTGCTCACCACAGACTGTCAGGCTGAAAGAAGCTGCATGAGTCTGTGATTCTCTCCTTCCCGGGCTTTAAGTAGGAGCCATCTGGTGAGTTGGCGGAGGCTGGTAAACCCAGAGCTGACTGAGCCTGGTGATGCTGTGACTTGATCTATGGTGGTGCTATGAAAAGGAATAAACCACTTAGAGAATCAGACGCTGCCATCATTTGTTTCTGAGCTCTGCTGATCTGTAGTTTGCATAACTAATCAGGATCTCTGGCTTCGCAAAGGGTGTGACCAACCTCGAATGGTAATGAGAGCGAGATATCTAATTTCCGTGTTACTTCAGGGTAGCAGTGTAAGTGGGTCAGAGAGTTTCATCGGCAGACTTTGAAAAAGGAGGGTGGAGGGGGGTTGTCATGATTAAAACCTGATCTAGGAGGGAGAGAGACAACCATTTTCCATAAATAAAAAGTGCATGTCATTTAAGGGAAAGTTGAACAGTCATTCTGTATCAGTCTGTCTATTGCACTCCTGCTATGTTGGTTAGCTGTCTGCAACCAGTCTATCTGCCAGTCTCGTGGAAGTCCTGTCTGTCTTTCTCGTGATAGACCTGTCATCCGCCCACTAGCCCACCCCTCTCCCTGATAGGCCTGTCATCCGCCTGCTAGCCAACCCCTCTCCCTGATAGGCCTGTCGTCTGCCTGCTAGCCCACCCCTCTCCCTGATAGGCTTGTCGTACGCCCGGTAGCCCACCCCTCTCCCTGATAGGCTTGTCGTACGCCCGGTAGCCCACTCCTCTCCCTGATAGGCTTGTCGTACGCCCGCTAGCCCACCCCTCTCCCTGATAGGCTTGTCGTACGCCCGCTAGCCCAACCCTCTCCTTGATAGACCCTGTGGGACTTCCTGGTCTTTGTTGTGACTTCGTGGTCTTTGTTGTGCTTTCCTGTTCTTTGTTGTGACTTCCTGTTCTTTGTTGCAGGGTTCCCGGGCCATGAGGACATGAAGGCCATAGACGTGTTGCCCATCCTCAAGGAGAAGGTGGCCTTTCTTTCAGGTGAGAATAAAGCTGTTTTGGCACAACCAAGGGGGGGGGGGGTCAAACCTGAGACCTTCTGATCTGCAGGCAAGAGCTCTAAATGTTAAACCAATCTGCCAGACCTTGACACAGTCCAGTGTCTCCACATTCATGCATTACCTCATGCAGTGATCAGTAGATGATGGAGCATTCATCCCAACAGCAGTGCGTTGAGGCATTGAGTTGCAATACATTTTAATGAAAGGTACAAAAAGACTAACCTATGCTGATGTCCAGGTGGTATAGATAGACTAACCTGTGCTGGTGTCCAGGTGATATAGATAGACTAACCTGTGCTGATGTCCAGGTGATATAGATAGACTAACCTATGCTGGTGTCCAGGTGGTATAGATAGACTAACCTGTGCTGGTGTCCAGGTGGTATAGATGGATTAACCTCTGCTGGTGTCCAGGTGGTATATATAGACTAACCTGTGCTGGTGTCCAGGTGGTATAGATAGACTAACCTGTGGTGGTGTCCAGGTGGTATAGACTAACCTGTGCTGGTGTCCAGGTGGTATAGATAGACTAACCTGTGCTGGTGTCCAGGTGATATAGATAGACTAACCTGTGCTGGTGTCCAGGTGATATAGATAGACTAACCTGTGCTGGTGTCCAGGTGGTATAGACTAACCTGTGCTGGTGTCCAGGTGGTATAGATAGACTAACCTGTGCTGGTGTCCAGGTGGAAGAGATCGGCGTGGTGGGCCCGTCCTCACCTTTCCTGCCAGGAGCAACCACGACAGGTTCCGTCAGGAGGACCTCCGCAGACTCATCACCTACCTGGCTGCAATCCCCAGGTAACCCTAATCTCATCCTGTAATCCCTGGTAACCATAACCCCTTCCCCAAATAATCCTAACCATGTCCCCAAATCTCATTCCCTAAACTCATCCTCAAGTAACCCAAATGCCATCCCCTAATCTCATCCTGTAATCTCATCCCTGGTAACCATAACCTCTTCCCCAAATAATCCTAACAATTTCCCGAACCCTCATCCCCCAATCTCATCCCCCGGTAACCCTAATCTCATCCCCTAATATCATTTTAAAGTAACCTCAACTTTATCCCCTAATCCCTCCACTATAAACCAAAACTCAAATCCTAATCCAAATGAACCACAATCCCAACCCCAGGTAACCCTAACTCTATCAGTCTACCCTGAGTTCCCTCCCAATATCTCTGCTGTAAGGCTTGGTGGAACTCAAGTCCTGCATGTATGTAGGTTAGCCTCCCCTTGAGTCTTTCTCTCTCTCTGCTTCTCTCCCTCTCCCTCTCCCCCTCCCTCTCTCCCTCTCTCTCACACTCACTTTCACTCACATAGCTGCAGGTTGTGTTTTGGTAGCCCAGACTAGATTTGAGTGGACCACAGATAACAAGGTGTTCAGCTCTTTCTCCATTCTCTCTCTCTCTCTATTTCTCTCACACACGCACGGACATACTCTCTACAGTATGTAAAACACCAGTCTTCGTCTCTCTTTCTCTCTGTATTCTGTGCTTCCTTTTGTCTTCCTGGGAGATGGCCAGGTTGGGTTAGTCAGATTGAGTTAGTGCAGGGGAGTCCAGCCAGACTGGAGCTAGACACCAAACCAGAGAAGAAGCCACTCCTTTTAAGGACTTTTACTTGGTAACACTTGGTAAGATGACATCATTTACTTTTGTCACGACTCTGCAGACGAATCTTATTTTCTTTCGTTTATTTATTTATCTTTTTTTATTTTTTTACACAAAACCTTTTCGGTCACGGTTTTCAACTGTTGTTTTGTATGTTGGTGGTTGAACATGTGGTAGTGAGTTCCTGCTTGCCTGTCTTTTGTTGTCCCAGTGAGGATGTGTGCAGGTATGGCTTCACGGTCATCATGGACATGCGGGGCTCCAAGTGGGACTCCATCAAACCTCTTCTGAAGATCCTTCAGGAGTCTTTTCCCTCCTGCATCCACGTCACGCTCATCATCAAGCCTGATAACTTCTGGCAGAAGCAGAGGACCAACTTTGGGAGCTCCAAGTTTGAATTTGAGGTGGGTGTGTTCAGCTGGGTGGTGGTATCTGGTTTTAACGGTCAACCGTCAAAGTGTGTCACGGAAAATCCTTTGGTTGGATGATGGTTTTGATGGCATCTGTGGTTTAGCTGTCAGAGGGCTATCCTGCTCCAAAGTAGGAATGAGTGTTTGATGGTGTGTGCTGCAAATGAAGATGCACCGATTATATTCCATTTGTTAGTTGTTAGTTGTTAGTTCTAGTGAGTATAAGTTTAAAGCTGTGTCTTGAAATGTTCTGCTCTGGACTGGAAAGCTTGGGAAACTGTTAAGTTTAGTCCTGCCCTACTTAGTGTGGAAGTAGGGTGGTTTGGACTCTGGGGATTGATCCATTGCACCAGGGTGGGTTGAGCAGGGATGTCCAGAACAAGGTTAACACACTGCTGAAGATGTAGCAAGCCAGCCTCACGGATTGAAAGACCTTTTCTGTGTCTCAGAAATGTCCTATTCTATGTCTGATGTCCACACTTGCAAAGCTCACATTTACCTCTCTCTAGTCATCTTCACATGTTTTGTTTTGAAACTGTTAAGTAACATTCGCTTCATCGTGGATAGTTGTTTCAATCTACTTTTTAACTATCATTGATACAGCGAAACATTCTATGACTGCAAACTACCTTGTGATAGAGAGTTGATGATCTGAGGTACTCCACCTGTCCTAGTGGGATTACCCCTCATGCATATTCAGTGGTGTTGGTGATAACCTGCTCTGCATCCTCATGCATATTCAGTGACAATGCACTGCTGTTAGGAAGTCATCATGAGTAATAAAATGAACACTTGTATGATCATCTATTTCTATCTCTCCTCCATCCCTTTCCACCACCTCTATTCCAAATCTCCTCCTCTCCTCCTTCTCTCCTCTACCTCGCTTCCTCCTCTCCTCCTCTCCTCCACCTCACTTCCTCCTCTCCTCCACCTCTTGTCCTCATCTCCTCCACCTCTCCCCCTCCTCTCCCCCTCCTCCCCTCCACCTCCCCTCCACCTCTCCTCCTCCTCTCCTCCACCCTCCCCCACCCTCCCCCTTTCAGACGATCATGGTGTCGCTGGAGGGCTTGACCAAGGTGGTGGACCCCTCCCAGCTCACCTCTGACTTCGAGGGGAGCCTGGAATACAACCACGACGAGTGGATCGAGGTCAGGATGGCGTTCGAGGAGTTTGCCTCGGAGGCTGCGCGGGCGCTAGCTCGGTTGGAGGAGCTGCAGGACACGCTAGCTCAGCGCGACCTTCCCCGCGACCTCGAAGGGGCACGCCGTCTGATGGAAGACCACGCGGCGTTGAAGAAGCGTGCCACCAAGGCTTCCGTGGAGGAGCTGGACGCCCAGGGACGCAGGCTCCTCCAGAAACTGCAGTCGACGGCTAACGAGGGCTACACTAACCGTGGCGCGGCTAACGATGCTAACGAGGCCCACAGCCTAGCTCCCAAGGTGACGGCGCTTCTGGATAAGCTGCACGCCACCCGGCAGCACCTGCAGCAGCTGTGGCACATGAGGAAACTGAAGCTGGATCAGTGCTTCCAGCTGCGGCTGTTCGAACAGGACGCGGAGAAGGTGCGTTAGGACCAGCTGTTAGCTACAGCGGCGCTAGCTAGTTTGGCTACGTGGTGTTACACTTCACAGTTGTCATTTGGTCTCTTGGATGCACTTTACAAAGCTGTCTGCATTGGAGTAAGGATGTATGTTAGAGTGTGGCATGCGGTGTATTTCGATTCACAGCACTGTTGCCACCTTTGGAAAGCTCTCTGATGTTTGCTCAAAACGGATGGTGTCATTTTGTAAAGATAGCTTCATGAGCCTCAGGCAAAGAGAGCTGTAGAAGTGGGTTTGACAGACAAGTTATAATTAAACACACAAACGCACCCCCCCCCCCCCCCCCTCCCACACACACACACACACACATGCAGATACGCACAAACCACACACACACAAGCAGATACGCACAAACACATAAACATACACACACACAGACACACAAACACACACACGCAGACACGCAGACACACACACACAGACACACACACAAACACACAAATACACACACACGCAGACACGCAGACACACACACAAACACACACACACGCAGACACACACGCAGACACACACACGCAGACACGCAGCAGTCTTGCGGTTTGACCTCGTTGTTCCATCAGATTAGAGGTGACCAGGCCTCCTGAGGCCCTCAGACAAGAGGGCCGTCGACAGCAAGACTGATAAACATCCACACCCTGTGCTGTGTGTGTTCTCAGGGCAGCGTGTGTGTGTAGAGAGATGTGTGTGTTCTCAGAGAGAGCAGCGTGTGTGTGTAAAGATGTGTGTGTTCTCAGGGCAGCGTGTGTGTGTTGTCAGGCCAGCATGTGTGTGTGTAGAGATGTGTGTGTTCTCAGAGCAGCGTGTGTGTGTAGAGATGTGTGTGTAGAGAGATGTGTGTGTTCTCAGAGCAGCGTGTGTGTGTTCTCAGGGCAGCGTGTGTGTGTAGGGAGATGTGTGTGTTCTCAGGGCAGCGTGTGTGTGTGTAGAGATGTGTGTGTTGTCAGGGCAGCGGGTGTGCGTTCTCAGAGCAGCGTTTGTGTGTAGAGAGATGTGTGTGTTCTCAGGTCAGCATGTGTGTGTAGAGATGTGTGTGTTCTCAGAGCAGCATGTGTGTGTTCTCAGAGAGAGCAGCGTGTGTGCGTAGATATGTGTGTGTTCTCAGGGCAGCGTGTGTGTTGTCAGAGCAGCGTGTGTGTGTGTAGAGATGTGTGTTCTCAGAGCAGCGTGTGTGTGTAGAGATGTGTGTGTTCTCAGGGCAGCGTGTGTGTGTTGTCAGAGCAGCGGGTGTGTGTAGAGATGTGTGTGTCCTTGACAGCAGACATCTGATGAACTTCTCACATCCTGATACCCCTTGATTTATATTAAGGCTTCATGAAAAGGAAAAGTAAGCAACAGAAAAAATATATTTAAAAAAACCCAACCAAAACACTACAAAGAGATCAGATCCAAGTAAACACCAGCTTGTGGAAACAGCCTCAGAATCCTTCCAGAAGAAATGATTGGATTGTGCAGAAGGTCAGCCAGTTTATCAGGAAGTGTCTGTGTTAATAGGGTTACCCTTCACGCCTCTGCTCTCTGTGCTCCCTTTAACACCAGCAGTTACACAAGCTCTACCCTGCTCCTGCTAATCTGGATGGCTTTCTCTCTCCCTCTGTGTGTGTGCCGGTGCTTTGTGTGTGTGTGTGTGTGTGTGGCTGCGCATGTGTGTGGTCTGTGTGCGTTGGTGTGTGGGTCTGTGTGTTTTGTCCGGGCGCGTGTGTCCAGATGTTTGACTGGATCTTGCACAACAAGGGCCTGTTCCTGACCAGCTACACGGAGGTTGGCAGCTCCCACACCCAAGCAGCAGAGCTCCAGACTCAGCACAACCACTTTGCCATGAACTGCATGGTGAGACCCCGCCGCATTCCTCACACCCTCACCACACGCGTCTCTCCCCGAACACGCGTCTCTCCCAGAACAGGCGTCTCTCCCAGCACACACGTCTTTACCCGAACACGCGTCTCTCCCAGAACAGGCGTCTCTCCCAGAACACACGTCTCTCCCAGCACACACGTCTCTCCCAGCACACGCGTCTCTCCCAGAGCACGCGTCTCTCCCAGCACACGCGTCTCTCCCAACACACGCGTCTCTCCCAGAACACACGTCTCTCCCAGCACACGCGTCTCTCCCAGCACACGCGTCTCTCCCAACACACGCGTCTCTCCCAGCACACGCGTCTCTCCCAGAGCACGCGTCTCTCCCAGCACACGCGTCTCTCCCAGCACACGCGTCTCTCCCAGAACACACGTCTCTCCCAGAACACGCGTCTCTCCCAGCACACGCGTCTCTCCCAGCACACGCGTCTCTCCCAGAGCACGCGTCTCTCCCAGCACACGCGTCTCTCCCAACACACGCGTCTCTCCCAGAGCACGCGTCTCTCCCAACACACGCGTCTCTCCCAGAGCACGCGTCTCTCCCAGAACATGCGTCTCTCCCCGAACACGCGTCTCTCCCAGCACACGCGTCTCTCCCAGCACACGCGTCTCTCCCAGAACACGCGTCTCTCCCAGCACACGCGTCTCTCCCAGAACAGGCGTCTCTCCCAGAACACGCGTCTCTCCCAGCACACAGGTCTCTCCCAGCACACGCGTCTCTCCCAGAACACACGTCTCTCCCAGAGCACGCGTCTCTCCCAGCACACGCGTCTCTCCCAGAACACGCGTCTCTCCCCGAACACGCGTCTCTCCCAGCACACGCGTCTCTCCCGGCACATGCGTCTCTCCCAGAACATGCGTCTCTCCCAGCACACGCGTCTCTCCCCGAACACGCGTCTCTCCCAGCACACGCGTCTCTCCCAGAACACGCGTCTCTCCCCAAACACGCGTCTCTCCCAGCACACGCGTCTCTCCCAGAACACGCGTCTCTCCCAGCACACACGTCTCTCCCAACACACGCGTCTCTCCCAGAACACGCGTCTCTCCCAGAGCACGCGTCTCTCCTAGCACACGCGTCTCTCCCAGAACACGCGTCTCTCCCCGAACACGCGTCTCTCCCAGCACACGCGTCTCTCCCAGAACACGCGTCTCTCCCAGCACACGCGTCTCTCCCCGAACACGCGTCTCTCCCAACACACGCGTCTCTCCCAGAACACGCGTCTCTCCCAGCACACGCGTCTCTCCCAGAACACGCGTCTCTCCCCGAACACGCGTCTCTCCCAGAACACGCGTCTCTCGTCTCTCCCCGAACACGCGTCTCCCCCAGCAAACACGTCTCTCCCTGAACAGGCTTCTTTCCCCGAACAGGCATCTCTCCCCGAACACGCGTCTCTCTCCAAACACGCGTCTCTCCCCGAACACACAGAGACTACAGCAGAAATGACAGCAGCACAGCCAGAATCACATGAGGACCAACATCTTTGCTCTTAAATTTGAGTGTTTCTGCAACGTTTCTGCAAGAGAGTCAAAGCTTCAAGCATCAATATTGATCAATACAGCGATATGCAGAAACGATGGATACTATAACGTAAGGTATCAATAAACAGGAATATGAGGTCACTTGAATAATTGATGAAGATGAACATTCGCTGATGGTGCATTCCTCCATCGTTCCCATGGCAGCAGCATCTCCTCACAGACGCACACCCGTCCGTGTAAGGACGGTGAAAGACGAGCGCGTGTTAGCGGAGCGCGTGTTAGTGGAGCGCGTGTTAGCGGAGCGCGTGTTAGAGGAGCGCGTGTTAGTGGAGCAGGTGTTAGAGGAGCGGGTGTTAGAGGAGCGGGTGTTAGAGGAGCGGGTGTTAGAGGAGCGGGTGTTAGCGGAGCGGGTGTTAGTGGAGCGGGTGTTAGTGGAGCAGGTGTTAGAGGAGCGCGTGTTAGTGGAGCAGGTGTTAGAGGAGCGGGTGTTAGAGGAGCGGGTGTTAGCGGAGCGCGTGTTAGAGGAGCGGGTGTTAGCGGAGCGCGTGTTAGCGGAGCGCGTGTTAGCGGAGCGGGTTCCTTTCTGATCGGTATTCTCGTCTCCAGAGAGGCGTTCACGCCCATGTCGACGGGGGCTGTTCTACCGCAGCAGGGGTTCTCTAGTGTGTCTGACGTCAGCAATCAGATGAGGGGGGTGGGAGGGGGTGAGGGGGTGGGAGGGGGTGGGAGGGGGTGGGAGGGTCCCCCACCTGGTGTATTCCACAGGATACAGCCTTTCCTGTTTGCCGGAAACATCCATCTTTCCTTTGCTGTTCAAACATGAATGGACAGCAGTATTTACATTTATGTTCAGTGGTGTGGAAAATTGACCAGAGTAAAGACTTTCTTCCATGATAATCTTTAAAACGAGACTGGAGTCCACTGAAACATACTGATGAGGATCGTCTGCGATTATGTAAGAGGCTGCGTCTCACATACGCAATGTGAAGATGGACTCTGCCCTCTAGGGGTGTGATGACAAACTGCATGTTTATTCACAAACCTGCCAGAGCAAAGCAGATGGCTTTAGTTCGGAAGAGGTGTGCTGTAAAGAATATTGGAAATATAATCAGCATACTTTCCTGCCTGTTTTCATTTCTTGAGCTTCAGATCAAAAGTGAGCATGTCTGCCCTTCTAGAATGTTCTGCCGACATCTGCAAGTCTTTCCTTCTAGAATGTTCCGTCGACATCTCTCTTTCTAAAAGTTTCTGCTGTGACATCAGCGTGTGTCTCCTTCCAGAACGTGTACGTGAACATCAACAGGATCATGTCTGTGGGGAACCGGCTGTTGGAGTCGGGTCACTATGCCTCTCAGCAGATCCAGCAGATCTCTGGGCAGCTGGAGCAGGAGTGGAAGGCCTTCGCTGCTGCTCTGGACGAACGCAGCACCCTGCTGGAAATGTCTGCCTCCTTCCACCACAAAGCTGACCAGGTCAGAAACAATCATCCCTCCATCCATCCCTCCCTCTGTATCTCCATCCCTCTCTATGCATCTCCATCCTTCCCTCTGCATCTCCATCTCTTCCATCCATCCATCCCCTCTTTTATCTCTCCCTCCTTCACCCTCTCCCTCTCTCCCTCCTGGTGTGTGTGTGTTTGTGTTGACACGTGTCTACAAGTGTGTGAGCTGTGTGTTTTTGCGTTGCTGTGCACTGTCCCCTGCAGTACATGAGCAGTGTGGAGCCGTGGGGCAAGGCGTGTGGAGAGGGGGAGCTTCCTTCAGAGCTGCAGGAGCTGGAAGATACCATCCACCACCACCAGGGGCTGTACGAGCACATCACATCTGCATACGCTGAGGTGGGAGCAGCAAAGAAGAACAGTACAGGATGCTCTGAGGCACTTCACACACAGCAGAGGAATATTCTCGAAATAGTTATTATGTTCATTATAATATGTGAATGACAGTCTTAAGTACTTAACATGATTGTTCACCTACAGAACATCCTTGGCTCCCCTCCATTCTCTAACCTCTCCTCTCTCCTCCTCTCTGACCCCTTCCTTCCTTTCCTCTCGTCTCCTGCCCTCCCCTGGCCTTCCCTCTCCTCCTACCTCCTTACCCCTTCCCTCCCCCCCCTCCCCTCTCAGGTGAGCCAGGATGGGAAGTCCCTCCTGGATAAGCTCCAGCGCCCCCTGACCCCTGGCAGCGCTGACTCCCTGACAGCCTCGGCTAACTACTCCAAGGCGGTGCACCACGTGCTGGATGTCATCCACGAGGTGCTGCACCACCAGCGGCAGCTGGAGAGTGTCTGGCAGCAGCGGAAGGTGCGGCTGCACCAGCGCCTGCAGCTCTGCGTCTTTCAGCAGGACGTGCAGCAGGTAGGTGGCCTCTGCTCTCTCGCTCTCTATCACTCTTCCTGCAGGCTGCTCTCTCTCTCTCTCTCTCACACACACTCTCTCTCTCACGCACACACAAACACACACACACACACACACACACTCTTCCTGCAGGCTGCCCTCTCTATTTCTCTCTCTCTCACACACACAGACACACACACACAGACACACACACACACACACAGACACTCTTCCTGCAGGCTGTTCTCTCCTTCTTTCTCACCTACTTCCACAGCCCTCTTCCTCTCATTCTCCCCCCGTTTCCTCCTGCGTCTCTCCTCACCATCCTGGTCTGGGTTGCCATGGTGATCCCGTGACCACATGATGCTCCTGGGTTGTGTGTCCCTCAGTGAAACGTCCCTCTCCGACAGGGGACCTTGAGACCTCTGTCTCTATCCGTCCTCATCATCTGTCTCTGACTGTAGAGAACACAATAAGGCCATTCTGAATCATAGCCGCTTATCCCACCAAGCAATACCTTAGTCTAAGCTGAGCTTGAATACAGCTCCATCTAGTGGCTGGAGTACTGTACTGTCCCGTAATTGTCTGTATTGTGTGTCTGTGCACGCGTGTGTGTGTGTGTGGGCCTGCAGGTGCTGGACTGGATAGAGAACCATGGTGAAGCGTTCCTCAGTAAACACACAGGAGTGGGGAAGTCTCTGCACAGGGCCCGCGCTCTGCAAAAGAGACACGAGGACTTTGAGGAGGTGGCCCAGGTGAGGCCTCCTGAAATCACCCTGCTCACAAGTTCACTACAGGTTCACCATAGATTCACCACAGATTCACCTCAGGTTCACCACAGATTCACCTCAGATTCACCACAGATTCACCACAGGTTCACCTCAGATTCACCACAGGTTCACCTCAGATTCACCACAGGTTCACCTCAGGTTCACCACAGATTCACCTCAGATTCACCACAGATTCACCACAGGTTCACCTCAGATTCACCACAGATTCACCTCAGGTTCACCTCAGGTTCACCACAGGTTCACCACAGGCTCACCTCAGGTTCACCATAGATTCACCACAGATTCACCACAGGTTCACCTCAGATTCACCACAGGTTCACCTCAGGTTCGCTAACCGACTTTTACTGCTGTCAGATTTCCTCAACAATCAAATAGTCCATGAAAACCAGTCCTAATGTAGATATTGTAGAAGTAAGATAACAGGGTGCAGAACTAGAGTTTGGTTGGAAACGGTAGATACCTAGAGACAGTGTAGATACCAAGAGACAGAGTAGATACCTAGAGACAGGGTATATACCAAGAGACAGAGTAGATACCTAGAGACAGGGTATATACCAAGAGACAGAGTAGATACCTAGAGACAGTGTAAATACTGTACCTAGAGACAGGGTAGATACCTAGAGACAGGGTAAATACCTAGAGACAGGGTAGATACTGTACCTAGAGACAGGGTAAATACTGTACCTAGAGACAGTGTAGATACCCAGAGACAGGGTAGATACCTAGAGACAGGGTAGATACCTAGAGACAGGGTAAATACTGTACCTAGAGACAGGGTAAATACTGTACCTAGAGACAGGGTATATACCTAGAGACAGGGTATATAGGGTAGATACCCAGAGACAGGGTAGATACCCAGAGACAGGGTATATACCTAGAGACAGGGTATATAGGGTAGATACCCAGAGACAGGGTAGATACCCAGAGACAGGGTAGATACCCAGAGACAGGGTATATACCTAGAGACAGGGTATATACCTAGAGACAGGGTATATAGGGTAGATACCCAGAGACAGTATGTGGAGGCGTCAGGGTAACGATGTCCCCTCCTTGTCAGAACACCTACACCAACGCTGACAAGCTGCTGGAGGCAGCCGAACAGCTGGCCCAGACGGGGGAGTGCGACCCGGAGGAGATCTACCAGGCGGCCCGCCAGCTGGAGGACCGCATCCAGGACTTTGTACGGCGCGTGGAGCAGAGGAAGATCCTGCTGGACATGTCCGTGGCCTTCCACACACACGTCAAGGAGGTGAGACACTCCTGCTGCACAGCTGTCAGAGTGTGAGTGTGTTTGTTTGAGAGACGGAAAGACTTGAATAGAGCCCCAACTATTGGATATAGTACTGGAAGTTGTGTGTGTGTGAGTGTGTGTGTGTGTGTGTGAGGGGAAGACCAGGTCTTGTCCCTCCCTCCCTCCCTCGCTCCCTCCCTCCTTCTGAATCCGAAAATGCTTGCACGGCCCTCTGTGATTGGCTGGGGCTGCTGTCTGTCTCCTGCAGCTGTGGACGTGGTTGGAGGAGCTGCAGAAGGAGCTGCTGGATGATGTGTATGCTGAGTCAGTGGAGGCAGTTCAGGAACTGATCAAGCGCTTCAGCCAGCAGCAGCAGACCACCCTGCAGGCCACTGTCAACGTCATCAAGGAGGGAGAGGACCTCATCCAGCAGCTCAGGTAACACCTGCAGCCAGGTAACACCTGCAGCTCAGGTAACACCTGCAACCAGGTAACACCTGCAGCTCAGGTAACATCTGCAGCCAGATAACACCTGCAGCTCAGGTAACATCTGCAGCCAGGTAACACCTGCAGCTCAGGTAACACCTGCAGCTCAGCTAACACCTGCAGCCAGCTAACACCTGCAGCTCAGGTAACACCTGCAGCTCAGCTAACACCTGCAGCTCAGGTAACACCTGCAGCCAGGTAACACCTGCAGCCAGCTAACACCTGCAGCTCAGGTAACACCTGCAGCCAGGTAACACCTGCAGCTCAGGAAACACCTGCAGCTCAGTTAACACCTGCAGCCAGCTAACACCTGCAGCTCAGGAAACACCTGCAGCTCAGGAAACACCTGCAGCTCAGGTAACACCTGCAGGTCAGGTAACACCTGCAGCCAGGTAACACCTGTAGCTCAGGTAACGCCTGCAGCTCAGGTACACCTGCAGCCAGGCAGCATGGCCACATGCACGATTAACACATCACCGTGCATGAAGACTGAGTCAGATGTCTCTGCTGTCACTCCAGGGACTCAGCTGTCTCCAGCAACAAGACGCCCCACAACAGCTCCATGGCCCATATCGAGACGGTGCTGGCCCAGCTGGACGAAGCGCAGGGCCAGATGGAGGAGCTCTTCCAGGAGAGGAAGATCAAGCTGGAGCTCTTCCTGCAGCTGCGTATCTTTGAGAGGGACGCCATCGACGTGAGTGTCCTGGCTGAGAACTTGTGTGTCGTAGGCGTGCAGTCTGAGCTCACGTCATGTCGTTTTGCGTCGTCTTGCCCAAAGTATTTCAGCGTCCAGTCTGACCATGTGACAGTAAAAAGACTTGAACTTGTAAGTGGGGGGGTGGATGGGTGCGCTCGTGTGTCTGCGCAGTGGTTCTGCACTGCAGAGCTTGGGCGGCGGCAGGGTATGGCTTGGTTGGGCTGTAAAATTACCCAGCAGAATAAGAAAATTATAGAGCAGGATAAGCCAGCTCGTTCCATTTTCCCGTCGCCCTTTTGAACGTCACGCTCTCCCGATCGACGTTGATTTGAGACTCTCGACTGTATGGATTAGCCCCAGCCTGGTTTAACCCCCAAAATAGGTGTGCTTCTTTGTGTTTGGCATCTTGCGATAGCCGTTAACTGAATGGAATGGCATCAGAGACTGAACTCCATCTGCTGCTAGCTGTTAGCTTAGTTAGCATCAGGAGACATAACTTCATCTTCTGCTAGCTGCTAATTTAGGTTGTTAGCATTACAGACTCCATCTCCAGCTAGCTTTTAGCGTAGCTGGCTGGCATCCCTGCTCACAGAGTGCCTTCAGCCTGGGGCAGTGTAAAGCTGCACAGGAAATGAGCTGGCAACACAGATGAGATTCTGAACAGAGACAGGTCATACTTCTACAATGGCTTCACCGCTAACTTTACAGGTCAGGGTTTCTGACATTTCCTATTTTAGCATGCGTGTGAACGCAGAAGGACGCCGTACACAAAGTTCCAGCGACCCTACCCTGCCCTCTCTTTCCTAACAGATCATCTCAGACCTTGAGACGTGGAACGAGGACCTGGTGGGCCAGAGGGGGGAGCTGGACACGGAGGACCTGGCCCTGGCTGAACAGCGGCTGCAGCATCACGCTGACAAGGCCCTGACCATGACCAACCTGGCCTTCGACGTGGTGCACCAGGGTCAGGAGCTGCTGCAGTACGTCACTGAGGTGCAAGCCACGGGTGAGGGTCTACACGTGTGTGTGTGTGTGTCTGTGTGTGGTGTGTGTGGAGTGTGTGTGTGTGTGTGGAGTGTGTGTGTGTGTGTGTGTGGAGTGTGTGTGTGTGTGGAGTGTGTGTGTGTGCATGTGGAGTGTGTGTGTGTGTGGAGTGTGTGTGTGGAGTGTGTGTGTGTTTGGAGTGTGTGTGTGTGTGTGGAGTGGGGGACTGTGTGTGTGTGTGTGTGGAGTGTGTGTGTGTGTGGAGTGGGGGACTGTGTGTGCGTGTGGAGTGTGTGTGTGGAGTGTGTGTGTGGAGTGGGGGACTGTGTGTGTGTGTGGAGTGTGTGTGTGTGTGTGGAGTGGGGGACTGTGTAGCTGTGTACTGCACCATAGTGAGGGTCTATAAGCTCTGCGAAGAGAAAGTCTGTGTGTGTGTATGTATGTGTGTGTATGTGTGTGTATGTATGTGTGTGTGTGTGTGTGTGTGTGTGAGTGCGGAGCTTGGTAAGCTCACAGCAGGAGTCGCTTGCCAGACAAACAGATTTGACTTTGTAATCCTATAGACTCATGTTGCTGGGATAAACCCAGTACACTGTAGACACACGTACACATGGGCACACACAGACACACACACACACACACAACCACACATTCGACAGGCAAGCATCCAGCTCTCAGGACAGATCCAGCTTCATTTGGGGCTGTAGAGAGCTGTGGGTCAGACCATGCCGTTGTGGACAGACGGCATGAAATGTAAGTAGATTGAGTAGAGATACAGGCCCAGACAGCCTCTTTCTGCAGGCGCTGCCCGGGCCTGGGCCTGGCCTGGGTTAAGATGGCATACCTGCAGCTGTGCGACAGGTGTGTGTTGCTGCAGGTGTGTGACAGGTGTGTATTGCTGCAGGTGTGTGACAGGGTTTTGTTTTGCAGCAGGTGTGTGACAGGGTTGTATTGCTGCAGGTGTGTGACAGGGTTGTATTGCTGCAGGTGTGTGACAGGTCTGGGTTGCTGCAGGTGTGTGACAGGGTTATATTGCTGCAGGTGTGTGACAGGGTTATATTGCTGCAGGTGTGTGACAGGTGTGTGTTGCAGCAGGTGTGTGACAGGGTTTTGTGTTGCAGGTGTGGAGCTCCTATGTCATAGGGAAGTGTTGCAGCAGGTGTGTGACAGGTGTGTGTTACAGCAGGTGTGTGACAGGTGTGTGTTGCAGCAGGTGTGTGACAGGGTTTTGTGTTGCAGGTGTGGAGCTCCTATGTGACAGGGACGTGGACATGGCCACACGTGTTCAGGACCTGCTGGACTTCCTGCATGAGAAGCAGCAGGAACTGGATCAGGCGGCAGAGCAGCACCGACGCCACCTGGAGCAGTGTGTGCAGCTGCGCCACCTGCAAGCCGAGGTCAAACAGGTACAAACACACACACTCACAAAGCAGCACGCTCACACAGTCGCACGCTCACACAGAAGCACGCTCACACAGAAGCACACTCACACACCAAGACACTCACACACCAAGACACTCACTCATGCACACACAGACTTGCACATTCACACATGCACACTCACACCTTTACACGCTATCGCAGGTGTGCACACCTGCTTCCCTAGCGCTTCCCCTTCAAGAATCAGGCGATGTAGAGTACCATGTAGCTCAGCGTGTAGCTTAGCATGTAGCTTTGGACGCAGCTTAGCATGTAGCTTAGCATGTAGCTTTGGACGTAGCTTAGCATGTAGCTTAGCATGTACTTTAGGACGTAGCTCTGCACTTATTCATGTCTCCCGTTTCCCCCTGTCGCATTGCATGCTGGGAAGTGGCCTAGCCACATTTAGAGCGTGGCAGGATTTAGGCCGAGTCAGAAGTAGGGCAGCAGCATCAGACAGAAGTCTGTTTATTTAGCTTACTATTTATTTATTTATTTGTTTACTAGGCTATCATGGGCAGCCACAGATGACCCATGGCCTGGACTGTGCAGTGTGCTTGTGGTCATGCTTGTATGTGTGTGTGTGAGACAGGGTGATTATACAACGTGTGTATGGCAAACACACACACACACATCTACATTCACACAAACACAGGCAGAGCTAGTGTCTTTAAGTTGTTATGGGGGGGTGGTGTCAACTGAAACACTCTTCACCGTCACCTTTCTGATCCAAAACTTGTGTGTGTGTGTGTGCATACCTGTGTGTGCGTGTGTGTGTGTGTGTGTGCGTGTGTGCGCGTGTGTGTGTGTGTGTGTGTGCGTGTGTGTGTGTGTGTAGGTGCTGGGGTGGATTCGTAATGGCGAGTCCATGCTGAACGCTGGGCTTATTACAGCAAGCTCCCTACAAGAGGCTGAGCAACTCCAGAAGGAACACGAGCAGTTTCAACATGCCATCGAGGTACGTCTCTCCTCTACCTCCTCTCCTCTACCTCCTCTCCTCTACCTCCTCTCCTCTACCTCCTCTCCTCTGCCTCCTCTCCTTTACCTCCTCTCCTCTGCCTCCCCTCCTTTACCTCCTCTCTTCTGCCTCCTCTCCTCTACCTCTTCTCCTCTACCTCCTCTGCCTCCCCTCCTCTACCTCTTCTCCTCTACCTCCTCTACCTCCCCTCCTCTACCTCTTCTCCTCTACCTCCTCTCCTCTGCCTCCTCTTCTCTACCTCCTCTCCTCTACCTCCCCTCCTTTACCTCCTCTCCTCTGCCTCCCCTCCTCTACCTCCCCTCCTCTACCTCCCCTCCTATACATCCTCTGCCTCCCCTCCTCTCCCTCCCCTCTTCTGCCTCCCCTCCTCTGCCTCCCCTCCTCTGCTTCCCCTCCTCTGCCTCCCCTCCTCTGCCTTCCGACTCTCCCCTCTCCACACCATGTACAGAGATCCTTTCTATTGTAGCGAGTGGTACTAACGCAGCTTAATGCAGGCTCCTCCATGACCCACTTTTAGATGGCTGATCTGAGCATGTGTGTGTCCCCTCTCGTTTCATCTTGCCGTGGCAGAGTTACTGATGAGTAGATCTAATCTCTCTTGGTAACACTCTCGCTCCCGTTGATATCACTTCCATTCATCCTCTCACACGGTTCCTCCCACGTTTCCATTTGATTCAGTCAGCAGATGTTTTTTATTTTGGGAAGCAAAGCAGGGGATCAGAGCAGAGCACAGTTTAAACATGGCTCAGAGCCAAACACAATAATGGTCTGTTCTTACTTTAGTCATCCATCCAACCATCCACTCATCCATCCATCCACCCATTCACCCATCCACCCCATCCATCCATTCCCATCAACTCATCCATTCCCATCAACTCATCCATCCATCCATTCACCCATCCACCCCATCCATCCGTACATTCCCATCAACTCACCCCTCCACCTCCTGACGGTGCTGTGTCCTGCCCCTGTAGAAGACCCACCAGAGTGCCCTGCAGGTACAGCAGAAGGCTGAGGTTCTGCTGCAGGCCAGCCACCACCACATGGAGCTGATCAGGGACTGTGCTGAGAAGGTGGCCGACCACTGGCAGCAGCTCATGCTGAAGATGGAGGACAGGCTCAAACTGGTCAACGCCTCTGTGGCCTTCTACAAGACCTCGGAACAGGTGTGTGTGTGGAGATCAGGTGTTGCTTTTTGGGAGGAGCTGTCCTGTGTGTGTTCCAGGTGTGCAGTGTAAGACTAGCAGTTCTGTGTGTGTTCCAGGTGTGTAGTGTGGCATTATCAGTCCTGTGTGTGTGTTCCAGGTGTGCAGTGTGAGACTAGCTGTCCTGTGTGTGTTCCAGGTGTGCAGTGTGGCATTAGCAGTTCTGTGTGTGTTCCAGGTGTGCAGTGTGAGACTAGCTGTGATGTGTGTGTTCCAGGGGTGCAGTGTGAGACTAGCTCTCCTGTGTGTGTTCCAGGTGTGCAGTGTGGCATTAGCAGTCCTGTGTGTGTGTTCCAGGTGTGCAGTGTCAGACTAGCTGTCCTGTGTGTGTGTTCCAGGTGTGCAGTGTGGCATTAGCAGTTCTGTGTGTGTGTTCCAGGTGTGCAGTGTGAGACTAGCAGTTCTCTGTGTGTGTTCCAGGTGTGCAGTGTGCTGGAGAGTCTGGAGCAGGAGTACAAACGAGAGGAGGACTGGTGTGGTGGTGCTGACAAACTGGGGCCCAACAGCGACTCGGACCATGTGACCCCTATGATCAGCAAACACCTGGAACAGAAGGAGGCCTTCCTGAAGGTAACACACTGCACACACACTGCACACACACTGCGCACACACTGCACACACTCTGCACACCCACTGCACACACTGCACACCCACTGCACACGCACTGCACACACACACTGCACACACACTGCACACACACTGTGCACACACTGCAAACACACTGCACACCAACTGCACACACACTGTGCACACACAGCGCACACACAGCGCACACACTGCACACACATTGCGCACACATATTATGTACACACTAAACACAATGCACACTTGACACAGCGACTTGAAGGTGTGTGTGTGTGTAACTCTCTCTCCCCCAGGCCTGTACCTTAGCCAGACGGAACGCAGATGTCTTCCTGAAGTACCTGCACAGGAACAGTGTCAACATGCCTGGCATGCTGGCTCACGTCAAGGCACCTGAGACACAGGTCAAAAGTAAGCCCCGCCTCCTCATCCCCAGACCTCCTCTGCTTTAGAATCCTCATGTGTTCTGACCAGCCACCGCGGTCTGTGTTCTGTCAGACATCTTGAACGAGCTGCTGCAGAGGGAGAACCGGGTTCTACACTTCTGGACCCTGAGGAAGCGTCGGCTGGACCAGTGCCAGCAGTATGTGGTGTTTGAGCGCAGCGCCAAGCAGGTACCGCCAACTTTCTGCCTCCAAATCTGATTGGTTGAGTCGTAGAATACTAGCAAGGGATCCTTCATGCCAAGAAAACCATTGTCAAGCCAAAGCCACATACTGGGAGGGATTTGAACCTTTAGCCTCTCTATTTACAGTCAAATCCTCCAACCACTGAGCAATACATCCACATCACTTTGTAACCTGTTGATTGGGTGTGTAGCTTCAATGCAGGATGTTGAAAATACTGCCTGCTTCCTCGTGTGGCCGTGCCGGGGTATTGCACTACAATTTTTAAGGCGTGATGAATTCAAAAAGAGACGTCCCTGTCATTTACAAAGTTCAGAGGCAAAAAAAGTAATACAATTTAAAATGAACTCAATACAGGATCCAATTTAAAACCATGTCAAATGCACATAGTAAAATATAGCACTAATTAATAATATATGGCAAATATATAGTCCATGTATGTCCTGTGAAGAAGTCTCTGTGTTGGTGTATCTGGGTGCTGTGTGTTAACTCTCTCTGTCCCACTATCAGGCGCTGGAGTGGCTGCATGATGCCGGAGAGTTCTACCTGTCTACACACACCTCCACAGGCTCCAGCCTCCACCACACCCAGGAGCTATTGAAGGAGCACCAGGACTTCCAGATCACTGCCAAGGTCAGGGTCTAAACCAGATCACTGCCAAGGTCAGGGTCTAAACCAGATCCCAGACAAGGTCAGGGTCTAAACCAGATCACTGCCAAGGTCAGGGTCTAAACCAGATCCCAGACAAGGTCAGGGTCTAAACCAGATCCCAGACAAGGTCAGGGTCTAAACCAGATCCCAGACAAGGTCAGGGTCTAAACGAAATCACCGCCAAAGTCGAGGTCTATACCAAATCCCAGACCAGGTCTGGAGGACCTTAGTAGAACTAGACTTGTACATTTCAGTCTTATCTGACCCCTAGATATAAAACCATCAATACAAAAGATGCGTAAAAGATGCGTCTTTATGACCAACAGCAAACCAAAGAGAGGGTGAAGCTGTTGATCCAGCTGGCAGAGAGCTTTTGTGAGAAGGGCCACGCCCACGCTCAGGAGATCAAGAAATGGGTGGCGTCCGTGGACAAGCGGTACCGAGACTTCTCCCTGCGCATGGACAAGTACCGCTCGTGTCTGGAGAAAACTCTGGGAATCTCATCTGACTCCAACAAGACTGTGAGTATCAGGAGACACCCTCAGAATGTTTTAGTCTTCCTATAGAGAGGTGGCACACAACCGCACAATGGCTGCCCCCTCGATGCCCCCGAATGGCCACTTTGTTTCCTGTCCTGTAGAGTAAAGAGCTACAACTGGACATCATACCGGCCAGCGTGCCGGAGTTAGAGGTCAAACTGAGGGACGCCGCCCACGAACTGAACGAGGAGAAGAGGAAGTCTGCTCGCAGGAAAGAGTAAGTATTCTACTGTACTACCAGGTCATAGTATTACTGCACTACCAGGTCACAGTATTACTGTACTACCAGGTCACAGTATTACTGCACTACCAGGTCACAGTATTACTGTACTACCAGGTCACAGTATTACTGCACTACCAGGTCACAGTATTACTGCACTACCAGGTCACAGTATTACTGTACTACCAGGTCACAGTATTACTGTACTACCAGGTCATAGTATTACTGCACTACCAGGTCACAGTATTACTGTACTACCAGGTCACAGTATTACTGTACTACCAGGTCACAGTATTACTGCACTACCAGGTCATAGTATTACTGTACTACCAGGTCACAGTACGTATTTACTGTACTACCAGGTCACTGTATTTATTTACTGTACTACCAGGTCACAGTATTACTGTACTACCAGGTCACAGTATGTATCTACAGTACTACCAAGTCACAGTATTACTGCACTACCAGGTCATAGTATTTATTTACTGTACTACCAGGTCATAGTATTTATTTACTGTACTACCAGGTCACAGTATGTATTTACTGTACTACCAAGTCACAGTATGTATATAGTATGTATTAGTATGAGCTTCTAGTATAATAGTATGTATTTCCTGAGCATGTCAGGTGTTCATAAGGGAGGCTATGATATTGTCATTATTTTGCTGCTTCTGCAGGTTCATAATGGCCGAGCTCATCCAGACAGAGAAGGCCTACGTACGAGACCTCAGGGAATGCACAGATGTAAGTACCACAGTGATGACGTAGCAATCCGGGGAGATTAGCGTTAAATCACTTTATATTTATTCTATTTCTTCTATTTACAAACTACCTTGCAGACTTCAGACGCAAGCCAGACCAAGCTTGGAGCCAGATGACTTTAAATAAACTCAATCAATGTGTTTGTCTGTTTCACTAAAAACCTCAGAGTTCCAGGTTTCATTCATTTTGTTTACCAGGTTGTGAATGGAATCTAATCTGCAATCCCAGCTGTCCTGACTGTGCTGTTTGTGTTTTTCGCCAGACGTATCTCTGGGAGATGAGCAGTGGCGTGGAGGAAGTCCCTGCTGGGATTGTCAACAAAGAACACATCATCTTCGGCAACATGCAGGATCTCTTCGAGTTCCACCACAAGTACGTCCTCCTTCCTCACAACCTCGTCGGAGAGGAAGTGCCCCCCGCTATCGCTTCCTCCGAGGCTGTTCTGCTTGTTGGTTTGTTGGTTGTACACATTTGTTGAGTGTGGATGATGTTGCTGTCTCCGCAGCATCTTCCTGAAGGAGCTGGAGAAGTATGAACAGCTGCCTGAGGATGTCGGCCATTGTTTCGTCACCTGGGTGAGCTTGTCACGTGCAGAGGATGGAGAAGGCTCGATAGGGAGAACTGAGGCAGAGGGAACTGAAGGTGGTGATGCAGGATAGAGGAGAGCTGACAGGGTGTAGAGGAGATGATAGAGGAGGTGAGAAACATGCTAGATGATAGTGGAGCTGACATGGAGGAGAGATTGGAGGTGATAACAGGGGTCATAATGGGGGTGAGAGCTATGTCAGAAGATAGAGGAGAAGGCAGCCATGTTTGCTGATGAAGTTGTAGAGTCTTCAGTAGTGCAGTGAGAAACACTGAGAGCCCTGTAAACTCAGCATAATGTTGTGTGTTTGATTCCTCAGGCTGATAAGTTCCAGATGTATGTGAACTACTGCAAGAACAAGCCAGACTCAACACAACTGATCCTGGAACACGCAGGGCCCTACTTTGATGTAAGCTACAAAGAATCAGTTTTTTTGTATTCTAATTTGATCAGTGAACCTTTGAAGAACAGATCATATTGGTTGAAATTGTTGAACATGGCAAGTCGAATGTACTGTTGTTTACTTTTCAGGAAATTCAACAGCGGCACCGATTGGCCAACTCCATCTCCTCGTACCTCATCAAACCAGTGCAGAGAATAACCAAGTACCAGCTTCTGTTAAAGGTTTGCATTACTCTCTTTCCATAGTCAATACTTTTTTCTCCATTTCATTTAAGAACAGAGAGATTTTGTGTCTGTGTGGTGTATGTATATTATGTGTGTTACATGCGCGTGCCAGTGTTATATGTGCGTGTGTAATATGTGTATGTGTGTGTGTATTATGTGTATGTGTGTAATATGAGTATGTGTGTGTTTAATATGTGTATGTGTGTGTAATATGTGTATGTGTGTGTATTATGTGTATGTGTGTAATATGAGTATGTGTGTGTTTAATATGTGTATGTGTGTGTAATATGTGTATGTGTGTAATATGTGTATGTGTGTAATATGTGTATGTGTGTTATATGTGCGTGTGTATTATGTGTATGTGTGTGTGTAATATGTGTATGTGTGTGGCGTTCTGCAGGAGCTGTTGACGTGCTGTGAAGAGGGGAAGGGAGAGATCAAGGACGGGCTGGAGGTGATGCTGAGTGTTCCCAAGAGAGCTAATGACGCCATGCACCTGAGCATGATGGAAGGTAGGTTTACCTGACACCATGCACCTGAGCATGATGGAAGGTAGGTTTACCTGACACCATGCACCTGAACATGATGGTCGGTCCAAGATGGCGGCGCGTTCGGACGCAGCGGCTACTCCGGAGCCCGAAGACGGTGCTTTTATGTCGTTTAATGTCGCCTGTTCGTCTACAAACAATGCTTATTCGACGCTGATTCATCGGGAGTTCACTCCCAGATACATTTATGATCGTCAAAGCCTTTTAGACATCGAAAAAACATACAAACAAAAACTCCCGCCGGCGGCTAGCGAGAAACTACGAGGCCTTTGTTTACTTCTAGAGCCGAACCTCGAGACCGCGGCCTCGCCTACTGATGCTACCCGCACAAGGCGGCGTCGCAAGCGGTGCGAGAGAGGACAAAAGCGCGGTAAGCGCGGAGGTATACGAGCTAGGTTGAGGGCTTACCCCACAAGACCGGCTCTCCCATCACTCATGCTCTCTAAAGTTCGCTCTCTGGAAAACAAAATGGACCTAATTCAACTCAGCCTATCAACCCAGCATGAGGCTAGGGACTGTTGTGCGTTTGTCTTCACTGAGACACGGCTAAACGACAACATCCCAGACTCCGCCATCCAGCTGCACGGCCTAACCTGCTACAGAGCGGACAGAGATTCATCACAGTCTGGAAAGACTCGCAGGGACGCCTTGTGTATTTTTGTCAACAAAAAATGGTCTTATATTTTACGATCCTAACAATGCTGCCATAATGGGGTAATATCTAATATTTTATTGTTCACCACTGGTGGAGTTTGTGATTGTGAAGTGTCGTCCGTTATATCTGCCGAGGGAGTTCACGTTCATTGTTATGGTCGCTGTTTACATTCCTCCGTGTGCTAACGCAAAAGACGCGCTTCGTGAACTATACAGCGCCATCAGCGAACAACAAACAAATAACCCCGACGGCTTTTTCATCACAGCCGGTGACTTCAACCATGCAAACTTAAAGTCAGTTTTGCCTAAGTTCTACTAACATGTGAACTTTGTAACATGGGGAAACAACACACTAGACGTTGTTTACGCAACAGTTAGGAACGCATACAAAACCGAACCCTGCCCCCAATCCTCGGGTACTCAGACCATATCTCTGTTATGCTAATCCCGGCATATAGCCCACTTCTCAAACTTGCGAAACAGATACTTAAGCAAATCACGGAATGGCCAGAAAATGCTACCTATGCACTGCAGGACTGCATCCAAGACACAGACTGGAACATGTTAAAAGAGGCAGCCATTTACAACAACCACACTGACCTACAAGAATACACTGAAACTGTGACTGCATACATCAAAAAGTGCACAGAAGATGTGACAGTCACAAAGACAATCACCACACGCGCCAACTAGAAACCATGGATGACAGCAGATGTTCGTGGGCTGCTTAAGACCAGAAATGAAGACTCATTCAGATCGGGAGATAAAGCATCCCTCAAAACAGCAAGGGCCGATTTGTCCCGCGGCATTAAAATGCTAAACGGTCATATTCCCAAAAAATCAACAATCACTTCGCAGACAGTAGGGACACACGGAGTCTGTGTCAAGCCATTCAGACCATCACGGACTACAAGCCCCCGCCACATGCCTGTGATGATGACACATCTCTCCCAGATACACTCAACCATTTTTATTCACGGTTTGACACGCATAATGTCACACCAGCACAAAATCTTCCCACTACCCCCAACGACCAGTCACTCTGTCTGTCTCCCACTGACGTAAGGAACAAGACTACCCTATCCTCCGGATATCATACCCACGCCAAAGCGGCCCTCTGCGCGCAGGCTCACCCTGAGCTAAGCCTACTCATATTTCGTGGCCTGCCACCTGTACTGAAAGCATGTCCACTCGAGCAGAGCTGACAGAGAAGATGTTCCAAGCAGACATCTTCAACACCTCCGCTGGGCCCACGCCAGTACCGTGCCCATACCCTCATGTCCTCAAATCCACAACTACCCAATACCTGTATCCGAAAGAACAATCCGCCACCAAAGGTGTCCCGTCTGCATAATGCCCCTACCCTCCCATATATCAAACCTGCGACCCCTTTATCATCAATCTAGAAGAAGCTTTGAGAAGTTATCATGAAGCAGGGACATAAGAACCAGCCTCCCTGAAACCCTCGACCCGCTCCAGTTTACATATCGTCCGAACCGCTCCAAAGACGATGCAATCTCCTCAACCACCCATCTTCTTTCCCACGGATGTGCACGCTGTATCGGCGTGATCTCGCAGATGGTTGATCCTTCCTATTCGGCACTTACCAATCTAGAAAACAAAGACTTTTATGTAAGAATGCTGTTCATTTACTTCAGCTCAGCATTCAACGCAATAATCCCATAACAGCTCACTAACAAACTAAAAATACTGGGCCTGAAAAGTTCCCTCTGCAATTGGATTCTTGACTTTCTAACCGGAAGACCTCAGTCAGTCCGGTCGGCCATATACATCCGAGGACCACCCTCAACACTGAGCGACTAGATTCGAGCCCCCACCCATCGAAAGGCTGTTAGACTCACAAGCGCGTCTAGCTCTATCACCTGCTGACACACGACTGCAACTGCCAAGTTCAGCTCCCAAACCGCACATTATCAAGTTTGCCGATGACACAACAGTGGTAGGCCTCATCAGCAACAACGATGAAACGAGCAGTATAGAGAGGAAGTGGCACAGCTGGCTGAATGTTGTGGTGCAAACAACCTGTCTCTCAACTTGAGTAAGACGAAGGAGGTTGTGATGGACTTTAGGAGGAACTCCGCGGATCAACCCCCACTGACCATCGACAGGCGAGCTGTCGATTGAGAGAGTCAACAGCACCCAATTCCTGGGGGTGCACATCACAGAGGACCTCACCTGGACCACCTACACCAAGTCACTCTCAGAAAGAAGGCACATCCAGCGCCTACACTTTCATCCCGCCGGCTGAAGAGAGCACAGTCTCACTCCACCCCATCTTCACCACATTCTACAGGGGCTCCATTGAGAGTGTGCTGACCTGCTGCATCACTGTCTGGTACCGGAACTGCACTGCAGCAGACCGCGAGACCATCCAGCGAACAGTGAAGACAGCTGCGAAGATCATCGGTGCCCCTCTCCCCTCAATCCTAGAAATCTTCCACACCCGATGCTCCAGCAAAGCCAATAGTATCTTAGCACCCCCAACCCCACCCCTCCCGGGCTACCTTCGCAGGCTCCGCTACCATCAGGTAGACGATACCGTAGCATCAGAGCCCGCTCTGCAAGACTGATCAACAGTTTCTTCCCCCAGGCTGTGAGAACCCTGAACTCAAATCCGAAGGCCTCTATGACTACTGACACATTAACTAAGACTATCAGAAAAATGGCACTAGTCACTCACCCACTACACTATTCACTTTTCATACGCACTGTCTCTGTATTTACACAAACATGCACTAACAGATCTGTAATTTTATGTGATCTATTCTTCGCTCACATTCTACAATACTCTATGCACAGGCACATCGTGGTAAGTGACTTATTCGTACCAGTTTTGTATTAGTTTGTATCCCGTTTAGTTTATGTATAGGAGAGAATGTGATTATTATTTTAAATTGTCTTGTTTTTAAACTGTACTGCTTTAAACTGTGTCTTGTACTTATGGGTAGCCCAACCCGTGGCTCTGTTGAGACCACCACATTTTTCGTTCCCACGTTGCACCCCGCATGTAGCGGCCAATAATGACGACAATTAAAGCCCAACAACATTGTGGAACCTTTGATACTTAGCCCCTTAACTGTGCACCTTATTAGCCCCCATTGCACCCTCTACG
>BROE01000014.1:1820889-1847493 GCA_036571765.1 Plecoglossus altivelis
TATAGAGAGGAAGTGGCACAGCTGGCGAAATGGTGTGGGGCTAACAACCTGTCCCTCAACTTGAGCAAGACAAAGGAGGTTGTGATGGACTTCAGGAGGAACTCCGCGGATCACCCCCCACTGACCATCGACAGCTCGCCTGTCGAGAGAGTCAACAGCACCAAATTCCTGGGGGTGCACATCACAGAGGACCTCACCTGGACCACCAACACCAAGTCACTCTCAAAGAAGGCACATCAGCGCCTACACTTTCTCCGCCGGCTGAAGAGAGCAAGTCTCCCTCCACCCATCCTCACCACATTCTACAGGGGCACCATTGAGAGTGTGCTGACCAGCTGCATCACTGTCTGGTACGGGAACTGCACTGCAGCAGACCGCAAGACCATCCAGCGAACAGTGAACACAGCTGCGAAGATCATCGGTGCCCCTCTCCCCTCAATCCTAGAAATCTTCCACACACGATGCTCCAGCAAAGCCAATAGTATCGTTAAGGACCCCACCCACCCCTCCCACAGCCTCTTCCAGCCGCTACCATCAGGTAGACGATACCGGAGCATCAGAGCCCGCTCTGCCAGACTGATCAACAGTTTCTTCCCCCAGGCTGTGAGAGCCCTGAACTCATCCGGGCCTCTATGACTACTGACACAATAACTAAGACTATCAGAAAACTGGCACTAGTCACTCACCCACTGCACTTTTCATACGCACTGCCGTGTGTACACAAACTGCACTAAAGACTCTGTAATAATATGTATCTATTCTTCGCACATGTACAATACTCTATGCACATGCACATCGGTAAGTATTCGTACAGTTTGTATAGTTTGTATCCTGTTTAGTTTATGTATAGGAGAAATGTTATATTTATTTTAAATTGTTTGTTGTTAAACTGTACTGTTAAATGTCTGTACTTATGTAGCACCGTGGCTCTGTGAGACACGACATTTCGTTCCACTGTATGCACCCGCATGTAGCGGAATGACAATAAAGCACAACTTGAACTTGAACTTGAACTTTACCTGACACCATGCACCTGAGCATGATGGAAGGTAGGTTTACCTGACACCATGCACCTGAGCATGATGGAAGGTAGGTTTACCTGACGCCATGTACCTGAACATGATGGAAGGTAGGTTTACCTGACACCATGCACCTGAACATGATGGAAGGTAGGTTTACCTGACACCATGCACCTGAGCATGATGGAAGGTAGGTTTACCTGACACCATGTACCTGAACATGATGGAAGGTAGGTTTACCAGACACCATGCACCTGAGTATGATGGAAGGTAGGTTTACCTGACACCATGCACCTGAGCATGATGGAAGGTAGGTTTACCTGACACCATGCACCTGAGCATGATGGAAGGTAGGTTTACCTGACACCATGCACCTGAACATGATAGAAGGTAGGTTTACCTGGCACTATGCACCTGAGCATGATGGAAGGTAGGTTTACCTGACACCATGCACCTGAGCATGATGGAAGGACAGGCTGGGTAGATCAGGCTGAACACAGCCTACCCAGTGTAGGAGTACAAGTGAAACTGGAGTTGAACATGTTTGTTAGTCTGCACTCTGAAGGGTTTAACCTCAAATAATGCAGTCCTTACAGTAAAATATTTTATGAAAATCAACAGACGAGTGAAGTATTCATCGAACAGTATTCGTACAGTTTGTATAGTTTGTATTTTTTGTAGTTTATGTATAGGAAAATTTGTTATATTTATTTTTACTCGATTGTTGTATGCCTCTACTTATGTAGCACCGTGGCTCTGTGAGGCATTACATTTCGTTTCACTGTATGCCATGTAGCGGAATGACAATAAAGCTCAACTTGAACTTGAGTGAAATTCAAAGCTGCTGACCCTTATCCTGCAGTCAAATGCTCTAACCACTAAGCTGTCCCCATGGCTGTGCTCTGTGCTTTGCTGAACAGGGTTTGATGGGAACCTCGAGTCTCAGGGAGAGCTGATTGTTCAGGAGGCATTCCAGGTTTGGGACCCCAAGACCCTGATCCGCAAGGGCCGCGAGCGCCACCTCTTCCTGTTTGAGATGTCCTTGGTCTTCAGCAAGGAGGTGAAGGACTCGTCGGGTCGGAGCAAGTACCTCTACAAGAGCAAGCTGTTTGTGAGTAGGACCTTTCGCATCAATCCGTTTTGATAGGGAGGTTGATTAAGGATAGCTGGCTCTGTGTTGACTTTAAATAAACGATGGAAATGAAATGGTGTCTTCTAATGTACATCAAGTGGTTTGTATACCTCAGCTGCAACAGTATATCCCAGTGCAGTTCTGATCTTTGATCGTCTGCTGTAGTTTCTGTGTGCACCATGTGTACTTTGGACGGAAACATCTGCTAGATTTATACAATTTAAATGTGGAAGGAAAGGTTTTTTTCTGGATAGCGTTCCCTCTCTCTGGCTCTCCTAATTCTACATTCTCTCTGTGAATAATGTGTTGTTGTGTTTATTTTGCTGCTGACATGCAGACCTCTGAGCTGGGGGTCACAGAGCATGTGGAGGGAGACCCCTGCAAGTTTGCCCTCTGGATGGGGAGGACCCCATCCTCGGACAGCAAGATTGTCCTTAAGGTAAATGCTAACATGCTAACACCATCCTCAGAAAGCAAGATAACGTAGACGCTAACATGCTAACCCTATCCTCTGACAGCAATATTGTCTTTAAGGTAAATGCTAACATGCTAACCTCATCCTCAGACAGCAAGATTGTCCTTAAGGTAAATGCTAACATGTAACATCATATTCCCATCCTCTAAAAAGATTGTCCTTAAGGTAAACACTAACATGCTAACCCCATCCTCAGAAAGCAAGATAAGGTAAATGCTAACATGCTAACCCTATCCTCAGACAGCAAGATTGCCCTTAAGGTAAATGCTAACATTCTAACCCTATCCTCAGACAGCAAGATTGCCCTTAAGGTAAATGCTAACATGCTAACCCTATCCTCTGACAGTACAGTTGTCCTTAAGGTAAATGCTAACATGCTAACCCCATCCTCTGGCAGTACAGTTGTTTTTAAGGTAAATGCTAACAAGCCAACGCTACAGAACAACCAACCAAATGTAATTTGTGAGATGAAGCCCTACCATGGTTCCTATAGAATCCTACAATGGTTATTCACACAACGTATTGTATTCATCTTTTAGATATTTCAGTTAATGCATTGTGAGTCACTCACAGTGTGTGCATTATGTAACTGGCATGGCAATGGTAAATGTGTCTGATGTAACAGCACTCCCTTGATCACTGTTGCTAAGGGCTCTCAAGATGGCTCTGTGATTCATACTGAAGCAAGTCGCAAGTGTCCACGCACTCATACACAAACGATCACACTCACACACGTACTTGCTTGCATACTCTTTGTCTCTCTTTCTCTCACACACATACACTTAAGAGTTCATCAATATCAAGATTTAATCAATCGAAAGAAACCCCAAAAGGTGAATCTCATGTGAAATCTAACATGAAGTTTGTGTTTGGCATCATGTTGTTGTATATGTGTCTGTGTGTATATTTGTGTGGTCTTGTTTAACCACTCTTGTTTTGACCAAATGTCCTCAGAAGTATAGTAAAACATAACATAGAGACATAACACAGTTCTGAATGGGAGTGAATGGTAGGGCCCCACAAGGATAGAAGAACAAACTTGTGTGTGTGTGTGTGTCTTCTCAGGCATCCAGCCTAGAGAACAAGCAGGACTGGATTAAGCACATCCGTGAGGTGATCCAGGAGCGCACCATCCACCTGCGGGGGGCGCTGAAGGAGCCCATCCACATCCCTAAAGCCGCCAAGCACAAGGCTCGCAGGTGGGACTCATGTTCAGTCATTTCCTGAGGGCAGTTAGGATGCAGCACACTATAATAAAATAAATAAATCACATACAACCAAAGAAAACACATCAAAAGTAAATTAATTGAATGATCTTCACGCTAAACGCCAGCTGTCATTTTAAAGCAACAAAGCATCTTTTGCAGCAGGAGTTAGAATGTCCTTATCTGACTTCAAACCCACACAGTTTCATTTTATTCAGTTCAATCTCACCAGCCCACAAAGCTTGGGTTTAGTTGCCCTGTGAGCGCTAGCTAGTTGGTATAGTTCAGTGGTTAGATCATTTGGTTAGAAAAAGAGGTTGCTGATTCCACCCACCCCCCCTGTACATTATTATGAAAAGAGTCCATTTGAAATAAATGCATTCTGATTCTGATAACTATTTGTATTTATCCGTAACATATCAAACCCTGTGTCCTGATCCCCTGCTGTGCTGCCATGGTTTTGGTTTTGTTGTTGTTTACCTATTGTTGCTTACCTGTTGTTTACCTGTAGGGATGGAGAGGAGCTGGACAGCCAGGGCGAAGGCAGTAGCCAACCAGACACCATCTCCATCGCCTCCCGCACCTCTCAGAACACAGTGGACAGCGACAAGGTCAGTTAGCACGCAGTTAGCACGCTTCAGACAAGGTCAGTTAGGAAGCAGTTAGCACGCTTCATACAAGGTCAGTTAGCACACAGTACATCTTCATACAAGGTCAGTTAGCACACAGTACACCTTCAGACAAGGTCAGTTAGCACACAATACACCTTCAGACAAGGTCAGTTAGCACACAATACACCTTCTGACAAGGTCAGTTAGCACGCAGTACACCTTCAGACAAGCAGACAAGGTCAGTTAGCACACAGTTAGCACGCGTCATACAAGGTCAGTTAGCACACAGTACACCTTCATACAAGGTCAGTTAGCACACAGTACACCTTCAGACAAGGTCAGTTAGCACACAGTACACCTTCAGACAAGGTCAGTTAGCACTCAGTACACCTTCAGACAAGCAGACAAGGTCAGTTAGCACGCAGTTAGCACGCGTCATACAAGGTCAGTTAGCACACAGTACACCTTCAGACAAGGTCAGTTAGCACACAGCACACAGCAAGATGGAGTGAGTCTGACTTTGGTGAAATCGATTTTTGTTGGTTAAGATACGGTTCTATGTGCACATGTGGAGCCCTTTGTGACATAGATTGTAAAAAAGGGCTTTAGAAATGAATTTGGTTTGACAGATGACCAACAGACTGGTTGAACCACTAGCTTGCTGGATAGATGGATGGATGGATGGATGGATGGATAGATAGATAGATAGATAGATGGATATATGGATGGATTGATGAACAGGGTCTTTCTATGCATAATCTAACTGAAACCCAAACATTCACTGATGTACCGTGTAAAGGACAGTGGTTTTGCGCATACTGCCATGCCATACTGTTTGTTTCTCTTTACTTCTGTTTGTCCAATTGAAGTACAATAAGTTTATTAGCCAACCCCCTTACATTTACGTCATGTAAAACGCCAACAGTGAATTCAGTCAGAACGATATACTGCAAATTCCGAACAAGCCATCAGCTGTCTCCGCGCCGTCAGCTTAAGTAAGTCTGTCCCCTTAGAATAACATGTTGACTGAAGGGATATTTCGAGACCTCAGTATCACGTTGTCGATTTCCTGTGTGCATGGAGTCATGTGACTCCTCTGAGGCCTCAGTGTGAAGAGCAGTAACCAGGCTCCAATCTGCTGTTGGCAGCACAGAAGCTCTGCACTCCTACACACACATGGATGTACTCTGCTGTGTTGTACCATACACACGTCACATACACACACACACACCACATAAACACACATACACACACACACCACATAAACACACATACACACACACACACACACCACATAAACACACATACACACGCACACACCACATAACCACACATACACACACACACACACACACAGCACATAAACACACATACACACACACACACCACATAAACACACATACACACACACACCACATAAACACACATACACACACATACACACACCACATAAACACACATACACACACACACACCCTCAAAACTGTCTGTTTCTTTAAGAGCTTCCTTGCTTCCATCGTGGAGCTGTGTTGTGATCCTGCTCTGCTGTCTTAATTGGAGACATTGGTCACCAATTGATGTACTGTACATGTGCTGTCCATCTGTGGGTCTTAAACAGTGGCCACCTCTGTCTGGTCTCCCAACAGCAACACGTAAACATGGTCAGGTCAGTTAAAGGTTAGAAAATAGCAGCATCCAGAACATCAAGCGAACGTTCTGGATGTTCGTACCAGTCTCCACTCCATTACTGTAACTGAATGTTCGACACTCTCTCTTTCTCTTCGTCACTCACACACACATTTCCCTCTGTGCTCTGTGTGTAAAATCGCTCTCCATACAGCCAGTGACCATGAGCCGAAAGAGAGTGAAAGAGACCTAGAGAGAAAGAGACCTAGAGAGAGAGAAGAGAGAAAGAGAGAGACATAATGAGCATTAGCAGGGATTCTTACACAGCTCTCCTTTCTCTCAGAGGATGCTGGACTAGAACCACCTCCTCTCTCTGACAGATATCCTCTTGTAGGGGCTGGTTCTGGGTCAGTCTGCTCCAGCTACAGCAAGCTGAAACACACAGCCTAGGAGGCAGGAGGCAGGGATACTGTAGAGAGAGAGTGACAGGGGAGGATGAAGGAATGGAGAGCAGAGGAGAGCATGGAGAACAGAGCCTCGAGTTCTGTCAGTCAGCTGCTCAGCTCTCTGGCTCTGCCTCACTATCAGTGGGTACGTACGGCTATTTATTTTACTCTTGTGACTGCTGATATCCGACTGCTAGCCGCTTTACTTAGGTGATGGTGGTTTTCGTTGGTGACGATTCATCTGTTCCAACAGCACAATGGTGGTATTTTGCTTTGATAGCAAACATATTTTTTCCCTGATGTTGATTGAAGAAATGCAAGAATATCACCTGAACACACAGACTGTTACCATTCCTGGATATTTCCCAGATCAGGGCGTCTGATGTGAGTCATGTGCTCATGACTCTGGGCTGTACAGTTCCTTTGTGTCCTGTATCGAGGCGGACAGACAGACCTCATCTGAATGGCTCTGACTCAACAGCCACTACAATGAGCTGGTGCACAGTCTGTTCATACAGTAACATGTTCTACAGTCAGGTTATACAGTAACATGTTAGACAGTCAGGTTATACAGTAACATGTTCTACAGTCAGGCTATACAGTAACTACAACATAGACAGTCAGGTTATAGAAATAACATGTTGGACAGTCATCTTATAGAGTAACTATAACATGTTGTACAGTCAGGCTATACAGTAACTTCAACACAGATAGTCACCTTATAGAGTAACTATAACATGTTGTACAGTCAGGCTATACAGCAACTACAACATAGACAGTCAGGTTATAGAAATAGCATGTTGGACAGTCATTTTACACAGTGACTATAACACGTTGAACAGTCATTTTATAGAGTAACTATAACATGTTGGATAGTAAGGTTATACAATAAATATTATATGTTGGACAGTCAGGTTATACAGTAACATGTTCTACAGTCAGATTATACAGTAACTACAGCATAGACAGTCAGGTTATACAGTAACTATAACATGTAGGACAGTTATTTTATACAGTAACTATAACATGTTGGATAGTAAGGTTATACAATAAATATTATATGTTGGACAGACAGGTTATACAGTAACTAAAATATGTTGGACAGTCAGGTTACAGAATAATTATATCATGTTGGACAGACCACTTATACAGTAATGATAACATGTTGAACAGACCGGTTGTACAGTAACTATAAAATGTTGGAAAGTCAGATTATAGCTATAACATGTTGGAAAGTCAGATTATAGCTATAACATGTTGGACAGTCAGGTTATAGCTATAACATGTTGGACAGTCAGGTTATATGTTGGACTGTCAGATTATAGTTATAACATGTTGGACAGTCAGGCTATAGCTATAACATGTTGGACAGTCAGGTTATAGCTATAACATGTTGGACAGTCAGGTTATAGCTGTAACATGTTGGACAGTCAGGCTATAGCTATAACATGTTGAACAGTCAGGTTATATGTTGGACTGTCAGATTATAGCTATAACATGTTGGACAGTCAGGCTATAGCTATAACATGTTGGACAGTCAGATTATGTGTTGGACTGTCAGATTATAGTTATAACATGTTGGACGGTCAGGTTATAGCTATAACATGTCGGACATTCAGATTATAGCTATAACATGTTGGACAGTCAGGTTATAGCTATAACATGTTGGACAGTCCAAAAGCATGGATATCAGATTGCTCTCCTGCCCAGTGTGCCCATGTAATGCATGGGCCCCTGCCCATGGCTCCTGGCCGTTGCTGATTTGTCTGGGAGTAGAGTTGCAGGGTTCAAATGCAGGCTTGAATATCATAGGTTGGAGATTTAGAATGATTGTGTGAGCTCCCTAAAGGTCTTCTGTTTTTTCTGTTTCTACGTGGCTTTGTAGGGCAGTCTGCTAAATGATCACATTCTTGTAATCTTCTATCACTAGATTACCATCTCCTGTACTGCTATAGATTTAAAGCTTTATACGTTGAACACTAACGCATTTCCTTAATTTTCTCTCTCCCTCTCACTCTCTCTCCACTCTCTCGCTCCCTTTCTCTCTTGCCATCTGTCTCTCTCTGTATCATCTCTCACCCCATATTCCCCTCTCTTTTTCCATCTCTCTCCTCTCTGTGTTCGTTTTCTATCTCCCCCTCTTTCCGTCCCCCTTCCTCTCCCCTCTCAGTTGTCGGGAGGTTGTGAGGTCACCGTGGTCATCCATGACTTCTTGGCGGGTACGGGTGGCGGGGAGATGACGGTGCACAGGGGCCAGACGGTGGAGGTGGTGGAGCGTGTTCAGGACCGGCCAGACTGGGTCCTGGTCCGTACCACGGAGCGTCTGCCTCCCCAGGAGGGCCTGGTGCCCTGCGCCTCACTCTGCCTCGCCCACGCCCGCTCCAGCCTGGACATGGAGGGACTCTTCAACCACAAAGGTAAGAGGAGCCAGGAGGGCAGCTTTCACATGGAGTAGCATAGGCCTCTAGGACTTACACACACACGCACAATGCACATATACACTCACACGTACACACACACTCACTCATAGGGCACAGCCCAGCATTTTACACACACACGTTCACATACATGCACACACAGCCCACCATATCACACACCCACACACATAGAAGTTCCTTTGCTGTAAGACTTTTGCTCAAACTCAAAACGTACCCAGTAAGCAGTGACAGATGCTAGCCTGTACAAATCCCTTAATGTAGGTAAAAGATGCTCCTAGCCAAACTGGCTGGGCGGGGGCGTGTGCTACTGGCGTTACGGTAAAATGTTTCACTTGTTTCTAAACGTTCCCTTATAGCAGAGGAAGAGGCCTGACCTCTGAGCCGCCCACTGCATGAGAACAAGAGGGAGGGAGAGCAGAGAGATAGTTAGATCATAGAGGGGACTGTACAGTGTTGCACAGTTGAGAGAGAGAGAGACAGAGAGAGAGAGATAGAAAGAGAGCGAGAGCGAGAGAGAGAGAGAGAGAGAGAGATAGGGGGAGAGAGGGAGAGAGCGAGAGAGAGAGAGAGAGACAGAGAGAGCGAGAGAGAGAGAGAGAGACAGAGAGAGAGAGACAGAGAGAGAGAGAGAGAGAGAGAGAGAGAGAGAGAGAGAGAGAGAGAGAGAGAGAGAGAGAGAGAGAGAGAGAGAGAGTTGTACAGCTGAGAGTGAGCAACATCCCTGTGAGGCATCACAGGGACATCACTTATGCACTGGACTGAGGAGATGATAAGATACCTGGGGCTGTTCTGATAGCTGTAGGAGGCTGTTGACATGGCATCACAGGCACTGTGATTGGGAGGATGTTGATGTGGCATCACAGGCACTGTGATACAGAACAGATGGGGCACTGTCCTGGGTGAGCCACAGTTCTGGAATAGCATGGATTCTCCCAAGGGACAGTCAGACAACTGCAAATTCTGGCTGCTGGACTTGGGTAATCTTTTTACAAATTTATCACAGACAATGTTAGGTTTTGAGTATTGAATTATTATTGAATAATTAGTAAATTAACTGACTTTATCATTTCAATTGACAAGTTTTTTTGCCTGTCATCGCATGAAAATGCTTATAAATCAAGTTGTAACAGGAGAAACTGCCTCAAATCTTATGTACGTTATGTGCAAACTGTATGCTAGCTGTAAGGTTTAGGTTATTGTTTAGAAAATGATTGTCAGAAGCAATTATAGAAGTGCACTATGAATGATTAAAAAATCACATTATGTGATTGTGAGCAGATTAAAATGTGTGTGTCTGTCAGGATGCACGTGCTGATGATCAGCGATGGGTGTGTTTGCTGTTGGATAGCAGTCGGCTACATCCATCCTCCAGGGTCTTGGCCCAAGAGGGGGCAAGGGTAGGGGCAGGTTAGGACTTAGGAAGGGGTCACACCACTCTAACCTCCAGGTAATCTCTGTGTCTGTGACAGGGATGGTCATTTAAACTCTCTGGTATTATAACAAGCTAGTTTAGAGATGGCCTGCCCCAGTCCAGGGTGTACCCTGCCTATGGCCCGAAAGCTACTGGGTTAGGCTCCAGTCACACGTGACCCCAAAAATGGGAACAAGCGGCACTGCGATCCCTTCCGGGGATTAGCAGTAGACAATGTATGGATGGATAGTTTAGAGATGTAATAACAGTTTGGTTTGATGGATCTCTGTTAGGATTTTAAGGAGTTAATGGTGGATGTGTTAGCGACTGTTCTATCTTTGTGAGGGTGTGTGTGTGTGTGTACCTGTGTGTGTGTGTGTGTGTACCTGTGTGTGTGTGTGTGTACCTGTGTGTGTGTGTGTGTAGCTCTGGCACAGCTCTGGCACTGTGATGCAGACACACAGCTCTGGCACTTTGACGCAGTCAGACAGCTCTGGCACTGTGATGCAGACAGACAGCTCTGGCACTGTGATGCAGTCAGACAGCTCTGGCACTTTGACGCAGTCAGACAGCTCTGGCACTGTGATGCAGACAGACAGCTCTGGTGCTGTGACGCAGTCAGACAGCTCTGGCACTGTGATGCAGACAGACAGCTCTGGCACTGTGACGCAGACAGACAGCTCTGGCACTGTGATGCAGACAGACAGCTTTGGTGCTGTGACGCAGTCAGACAGCTCTGGCACTGTGATGCAGTCAGACAGCTCTGGCACTGTGATGCAGACAGACAGCTCTGGCTCTGTGATGCAGTCAGACAGCTCTGATCACATCAACTTCAGAGTGAAACAGAGAGCTCTCTGGGCTCTGGAAAACCTCCTCTTGGGTCACATCTCCTGTGGGCCAGACAGCCCATCTAAACCTAGCCAGGAACACACCACACATACGCACATTCACTCACTCACTCACTCACTCACTCACTCACTCACTCACACTCAAGTACTCTCACACCTATGCACACCCGCCCGTACACACACACATATGCACTACATACATACGCAGAAGCCCACACACACACACATTTGTGGGCTAAGCCCTTATGCAAGTTTTACGCAGTGTACTTATAGTTTTCAAATCAGATACTCTCAGTTGGCTTTGAGGGAGTAACATCTATACATAGATCGATGTAGACGGTAGACACACGGTATAGACAGCCATGGATGAGCAGCTGTGGCTAGTCAGAACAGTACAGAGAGTACCAGAGATTCAGCTTAAAGGAACAGCCTGTTAATGTACTGACTGACAAGACCTAAATGCTCTCAGTGTAGATTTTCCATATACATTAATACATTGTGACACATCACAAAGTTCATTAGGCGCTACAGTTGATACTTGTTGTGGTAGCTAAACAATAAATAGTACAGCATTGCAGTTGCATTGGTGCTAACAATATTATTATAGAATTGTATTTAACATCCTTTAAAGTATATATACATATATATTAGCATGGAGAGATATAGTTCCCATGTATTTGTTCTCACCTCTTGGTACCAGCAGAGCTAACATGAGAAGTGTTCTCTTTTCTTCTTCTCACCAGGTATGCATTTCAGACCCTGTTAACCTCCGCTGTGTCTGGTTTCTTTCCCCCCCTGCATACAGTTCTCTCCAGGTGTTCGGTGGGCGTTCCGAAAAATCCCTAGATAAGTTTGAGTGTTCACAAGTCCGGGTGAGGCCCTCCACGTGGGCTCCAGCCACACGCTGGGCCCCCACAGCTCCCCAGGGGGCAAGGCGCCACCCGGCATAACACCCGAGCCGAAGTGCGGAGAACCCATGACCAGCGCCAGTGAACGCGTAACAGCCCCTCCAAGGCAAGAAGGCTGGACTCTGCCGGCCACGGAAGTGAAGCCTGGCCCACAAGCTCACTCTAGAAGGAACCGTGCCGACGCCCGCAAGAACCCGGACGCCGCCGGTCAGAAGGACTCAGACACAGGTCCTCCAACGCCCGCAGGAGTGAGGAGACCGCTGCTCTGGTGGTCCAGACCACATCTCTGATGGCTTCACTTGTGATGTGGTGAGCTGAGGATAACAGTTGTGTGCCTGTTGTTGAGGAGTGCACCAAGATTGCAATTCCGGATTGGTGTGTGTGTTTTGTGTGGCGCATAAGAGCATGGTGCACTAGTGTGTGTGTGTAGTGTTTGTGTGGGCTGTAAGAATGCCACAGTGTGTGTCCGTGCGTGTTGTGGAGACAAACCAACTAGAGGAGTGCACAGTGTGTGTGTGTGTGTTTGTGTGGGCTGAGGAGTGCACAGAAGATAAATCTAAATGAACTAAGAATGATTGCGAAATGTGTCTGTGTTGTCGTGTGTGTGTGTTTGTGTGGGCTGAGGAGTGCACAGTGTGTGTGTGGTGTTTGTGTGGGCTGAGGAGTGCACAGTGTGTGTGTGAATGTGTGTTTGTGTGGGCTGAGGAGTGCACAGTGGCTGGTGTAGTGTGTTTTGTGGGGTTTGAGGAGGGTCTGTCACAGTGTGTGTGTGTGTGTGCTGAGGAGTGCACAGTGTGTGTGTTCTGTGTGTGCATGTGCATAGGGTGTGTGCTTGTTTTGTTAGAGTGCATGGTTAGCATGTGTGTGGGTTGTGTGGTGTGTGCTCTGAGTGTGTGTGTGTGTGTGTGTGTGTGTGTGTGCCCAGGTGAATGGGTGTGGTGTAGACCCTGTGCGGTGTGGAGGTGAGGTAACCCTGTTGCCTGCTTCGTGGACGGTTAGTAGACCTGTGTGTGAACGTGTGTTGCTCTCTGCCCCACAGAGGTATGGAACTGAGGTCGAGCAGTGCGAACCCCCTCCAGAGTTCTTTCCTCCATCGGGGATGCAGAAGCTGTGGGGGAGGAGGGAGGGGGTGGGGGGGAGGAGTATACAATCTGTACCCCCTAGCCGCGAGCCCCCTATGGCCCAATATTTTTTTTTTTCACAACAGGCACACCAGCCCCCAGCCCTCACTCACCCCCACAGGGCCTTGCTGCAGGCTGACTCCCAGGACGACAAGGTAACACACGCACAGTAACACACTAAGATACAGTCACAAACACATGCACAGTAACACACTAAGATACAGTCACTAACACATGCACAGTAACACACTAAGATACAGTCACAAACACACACACAGTAACACACTCACATACAGTCACAAACACACACACAGTAACACACTCACATACAGTCACAAACACACGCACAGTAACACAATAACATTCAGTCAGAAACATGCGCACAGTAACACATTCACATGCATTCTACAACACACGCACAGTAACACACTCACATACAGTCACAAACACACCCCCAGTAACACATTCACATACAGTCACTAACACACGCACAGTAACACATTCACAAACAGTCACAAACACACGCACAGTAACACATTCACATACAGTCACCAACACATTCACAGTAACATATTCATATACAGTCATAAACACATGCACAGTAACACATTCACATACAGTCACAAGCACACGCACACAAACACACATTCACTCATAGACATGCAGTCACACACACACTCGCAGTCCTACACAGTCACACACACTAGGATATGGGTCAAAGTGTTTCCTGAGGAAGGTATCAATCCTCCCTGTTGGCTAAACCATCTGAATTGTCCCACTGAAACAACGTTTCATCAACTCATCTTTAATTTGACCATTGGTATGTAGTGAGTGTTGATTGTTTTCACACTAGTTTAGTTTTATCACACGTTATTTTATTTATTTTATTCACCGTTAGCCGTGCACTGAAATTAAATATGTTTACTTTGATGCAAACTCCATTACAGCTTGTGTCCTTCTCTCTTGGTGTTGTTCAAACTACACAGTGACTTTTGTTCTGTCTCTGTTTTGTCTCAGTTCCCATACCTGTCCATGTGACTCCCTCTAATCTCAATCTCCTAATCTCATTCCTCCTAGTCTCATAATCTCACTCCTTCAAGTCTCCTAGTTCAACTAATCTCGCTACTCATAGCCCCGCTTATCTCACCTGTTAGTGTCACATCATCTGTTTCCTTATGTGTCTTGTAGTCTCACTCCAGGGTCTCCTTGTTCTCCATCCTGGACTGTGTGTGTGTGTGTGTTGGTGTGTGTGTGTGTGTGGGTGTGTGTGTGTGTGCGTGTATGTGTGTGTTGGTGTGTGTGTGTGTTGGTGTGTCTCCCTTGCCCTGGTCCTCAGGACCCTTGGTCCTGACTTCCTGCCCTGTATTAGAGTCTGACCTGCGTTAGCCTCCACCCCCCCCCCCCCCCCCCCCCCTCCCCCCCATGCGGAGGGTCAGGTGATGTCAAACCCCCTTTTCCCCAATCCCTGTTGGTGGTAAAACCTCAGTCCCTCCCCCCTTACCTTGTGCCCTCCACGCTCTTATTGGCCCTTGCTAGGCCCCTGTCAGGGGGACACACCTAAGCAGTCCTAATTTGGGCATTGGGAATGTCGGGTTCCACCTAGCATCAATGGTGAGCTTCTCTGAAACATGTTGTGGGTACAGTCTCACTACTTATGTAGTATGCTACTTTTATAATGGTAGTATACACCATGTATATCAATGTAGTATGATTTATAACATTTTTATACCTCGATTATAGGTAACTGTGCAGTATACATGTTTTTTCACGGTTATTATGTAAAAATGCCTTTAGGACCCCAGATTACTTTATAGTCGTGTTTATAATCTAGAATGGGGTACGATGAGTCCAACGGCTTGGTTACAAACACCCAACCAGCGACCCCGAATATAAGAGTCGAATGTAGTAATGTGATTATATACACCCAATGTGAAGGGTCGTTAATGGCACCACATAGTATAGTAGTTAAATGATATGTAGTGAATCTCAGATGGATTTATAGATAGGTTCCTCAGTACATTAAGACACCTATGCTATATCACAGGTTAAAGGATACAACTCTGCAGCCCAACTTACTAATTCCTTCTAACTACTAGTTCCACTTTGTGCTTGTACCTTTCACCCTTCAATACCATGTGACCTATTGGGACATATTGTCCCTCTCTACTCCTTTTCTCTTGCGTTCAGCTCGCGCGCTGTCTCGTCGTGCACCACTGTTCCGGTTCTGGCCCTCTCCATTTCATTTTTCGCCTGGCTCCTTCTCTCTCTTCTTGTCTACCTCTCTTTCCCCTGCTTCTCTCTCCTCCTTCTTTCCCCCTCCTCTCTCGTTCCCTCCTGTCCCCTCCTTCTCCCCCTTTCTGTCTCCCCCTCTCCCCCTTCTGCTCCCTCTCTCCCCGCTCCCTCTCCTTGGATATTTTCCTGCCTCGCCCCGTCTCACGTTCCTTGCTGTGGCTCCTCCCTCCTCGTCTCCTCTCTTGCCTCCCTCCTCCCCCCAGACCCAGGCCCAGCCTGCCCGGTCCCCTCCCTCTGGCCCCCTCCCTCCCACTGCTTCCCCCTCTCTCCTCCCTCTCTCCTCCCTCCCCCCTCGCCCTCTCTTCCTCTCTCCCCTCCTCTCCCCCTCCCTCTTTCTTTCTCTTTCTCTATCTCTCCCCCCTCCTCCCTCCTTTCCCTGTGTAATCAGGCTTCCTCCAGACTGGTTGGCAGACCAGGTAGCTCAGAGACTCCCAGTGCAGCTGAACTGGTCAGCGCCATCGAGGAGATGGTCAAGAGCAAGATGGTGAGCTGGAAGAGCACACACACACACACACACACACACATACACACACACACAAACACACACACACATACACACACACGTACACACACACGCACGTGAACACTCTCTCCCACACACACTCTCACACAAACACACACACTCACACACTCACATACACTCTTTCTCAAACACACACACTTTTTCTCACACACACTCACACACACTCTTTCTCACACACACACACACTCTTTCTCTCACACACACACTCTTTCTCACACACACACACTCTTTCTCTCACACACACACTCTTTCTCACACACACACACCTACACACACTCTTTCACACACACACTCACACACACTCTTTCTCACACACACACACTCACACACACTCTTTCTCACACACACACTGACACGTACTCTTTCTCACTCACACACACACTTACCCACACTCACATATACACTCCCTCATACACGCACGTGCAGGCACACACACTCTTCCACACATGCACTCCGACACAGTAGTGAGTGTGGCCTGGCTGTGTGCTAGCAGTGTGTGAAGGCCCACCAGTCATCTGTAAGGATGTGAGTCAGCAGCACCAGCTGTCTCTGGGGAGACTTCCTGAACCTCTCTACCACAGCCTCTTCTCTCAGCCTCTTCTCTCATCCTCGACCCCAGCCTCGACCACAACCTCTTCTCTCAGCCTCTTCTCTCAGCCTCTACCCCAGCCTCTTCTCTCAGCCTCTTCTCTCAGCCTCTTCTCTCAGCCTCTACCCCAGCCTCTTCTCTCAGCCTCTACCACAGCCTCTACTCCCTTTACATATATGGACGATACTGTTCTGTACTGTATTATACTGTCCTATAGGTAAAATACATACTGTAACATATTGTTGTAGATGTGCAATACTGTTGTTGTGATGTCGTAACCTCCATGTTTCTGCCTCAGTCTCTGGAGGACCGTCCCAGCTCCCTGCCAATGCGTCCGGAGGAGGTGGGCAGCCCCTCCCTCTCCTCCCCCCTGGACGAGCACAAGGCTGGACTCCTCAAGAGGCGCCAGTGAGTTTCTTATTCAGACCAGCTAACAGCTGCATGCTAATAGCTGTATGCTAACACGCTATATCTGTAGCCATGTGCATGCTAACTCTGGTTCTCTGTAGCTATGTGCATGCTAACTCTGGTTCTCTGTAGCCATGTGCATGCTAACTCTGGTTCTCTGTAGCTATGTGCATGCTAACTCTGGTTCTCTGTAGCTATGTGCATGGTACCTCTGTATATCTGCAGCTGTGTGCATGCTAACTCTGGTTCTTTGTAGTTATGTGTTGCTGGAACTGGTGGAGACTGAGAGAGACTACGTCAGAGACCTGGGTTCAGTGGTGGAGGTGAGAACAGAAGCACATTCCTGGATGTGTGTGAGTCCTGACACTGTGTGTCCTGACTGTGTGCGTGTGTGTGTGTGTGTGAGTCCTGACACTGTGTGCGTGTGTGTGTCCTGACCGTGTGCATGTGTGTGTGTGTGAGTCCTGACACTGTGTGCGTGTGTGTGTCCTGACTGTGTGTGTGTGTGTGTGTGTGTGTGTGTGTGGTGTGTGAGTCCTGACACTGTGTGTCCTGACTGTGTGTGTGTGTATCCTGACACTGTGTGTGTCCTGACTGTGTGTGTTCTGTGTGACCAGGGCTACATATCCAGAATGAAGGAGGAAGGTGTTCCAGATGACATGAGAGGCAAAGAAAAGATGGTGTTTGGAAACATCCACCAGATCTACGACTGGCACAAAGAGTACAGCAACTGCTCCCTTTACTACCCAAACTATCCAAACACCCTTTAGTGACGCAGTAACCTTGGTTTGAATCTAACTTTATCCACTGAAGATCTTTATAGAATTGTTATTTCAGACTTGGACAGGGCTTCTCCCATGTCTGAGATACAAGCTACATGAGTCTTAACCGCTGAAGCATTTACCCAGCAGCACTCCTGATGTTGTACGTGTTGTGTCATCAGCTTCTTCCTGGGCGAGCTGGAGAAGTGTCTGGAGGATCCTGATAGGCTGGCTGCGCTGTTCGTCAAACAGGTGAGCGAGGATCCCTGCTCCCATTGGCTGTCACCTCCTGTGTGGGTGTCCAGCTCTGATCAGCATCCCTCTCTCCTCAGGAAAGGAGGCTGCACATGTACATAGTTTACTGCCAGAACAAGCCGAAGTCAGAGCACATCGTGTCTGAGTACATCGACACCTACTTTGAGGTGAGAACTCTGGACACACTATGGCTATTGTTTCTTTGTTTGTTTGTAAATGGTGAGTCTTTAAGATTTCAGATGTGCACGGAGTTTGTACAGTAATCGTGATTTTACCTGGACTTTAACGGACATTGTTTGTTGTTGGTCTGAACTATAAGCACCTGTGTGTGTACGTGTTTTCCTGTGTAGTTTCAGCAGACTTGTGAATGTATTTTTTCAGTGTTTACATGCATGTGTGTGTGTGGTTTGTAATGTGTGTGGTGTATGTGTGTAATGTGTGTGTGTAATGTGTGTAATGCGTGTGTAATGTGTGTGTATAAAGTGTGTGTAATGTGTGTGGTGTATGTGTGTAATGTGTGTGTGTAATGTGTGTGTGTAATGTGTGTAATGTGTGTGTAAAAAGTGTGTGTAATGTGTGTGGTGTATGTGTGTGTGTAATGTGTGTAATGTGTGTGTGTAATGTATATGTGTAATGTGTGCTGTGTGTATATAAAGTGTGTGTAATGTATGTGAAATGTAGTGTGTATGTATAATGTGTGTGCTGTGTGTAATGTGTGTGTGCTGTGTGTGCTGTGTGTAATGTGTGTAATGTGTATAACGTGTATAATGTGTGTAATGTGTATAATGTGTATAATGTGTGTGTGTGTAATGTGTGTAATGTGTGTAATGTGTGTAATGTGTATAATGTGTGTGTGTGTAATGTGTGTAATGTGTGTAATGTGTGTAATGTGTGTAATGTGTGTGTGTATAATGTGTGTGCTGTGTATAATGTATGTGCTGTGTATAATGTGTGTGTGTATAATGTGTGTGCTGTGTATAATGTGTGTGCTGTGTGTAATGTGTGTGGTGTGTGTGTGTATAATTTGTGTAATGTGCGTGTGTGCTCTGTGTAATGTGTGTATAATGTGTGTATTGTGTTTTTATTTTGTGTGTGCTGTGTGTTTCAGGAGCTAAAGCAACGTCTGGGCCACAGACTGCAGCTCACAGACCTGCTCATTAAGCCGGTGCAGCGCATCATGAAGTATCAGCTCCTCCTCAAGGTGAACCCAAACAGACAGCTAACACCTAGCAGCTAGTAATGTAGCCTTCATAGGCCTGCTAGCTGACACCCTAGCAGCTAGTAATGTAGCCTTCATAGGCCTGCTAGCTAACACCCTAGCAGTAATGTAGCCTTCACAGGCCTGCTAGCTAACACCCTAACAGTAATGTAGCCTTCATAGGCCTGTTAGCTAACACATTAGCAGTAATGAACCCTTTCACAGGCCTGTTAGCTAACACCCTAGCAGTAATGTAGCCTTCACAGGCCTGTTAGCTAACACATTAGCAGAAATGTAGCCTTCACAGGCCTGTTAGCTAACACCCTAGTAGCTAGTAATGTACCCTTCACAGGCCTGCTAGCTAACACCCTAGTAGCTAGTAATGTACCCTTCATAGGCCTGCTAGCAAACACCCTAGCAGCTGGTAATGCACCGTTCACAGACCTGCTAGCTAACACCCTAGCAGCTAGTAATGTAGCCTTCACAGGCCTGCTAGCTAACACCCTCGCAGCTAGTAATGTAGCCTTCACAGGCCTGCTAACTTACACCTTAGAAGCTCGTAATGTAGCCTTCATAGGCCTCCTAGCTAACACCCTCGCAGCTAGTAATGTAGCCTTCATAGGCCTCCTAGCTGACACCTTAGCAGCTAGTAATGTAGCCTTCATAGGCCTCCTAGCTAACACGTTAGCAGCTAGTAATGTAGCCTTCATAGGCCTCCTAGCTAACACCTTAGCAGCTAGTAATGTAGCCTTCATCATAATTATAATAATCATATTAATCATTATAATCATATTAATTGTCTTCTATCTTCAAACGCCACCCAGGATTTCCTCAAGTTTTCTAAGAAGGCTGGAGTGGATACTATTGAGTTGGAGGTGAGGACAAGTACACTGATGAATGGACCTGATAGGATCCGTTTCTAAAGTTGTTATTATATTTTAAACTGTTCTTTGACATGTGTCTCTGTAATACTGTCAGAACTGTATTCTTTTCACCCTTGATTCTCTGCAGTAATTCTGTCAGCTCTGTTAGATGCACATTGGATGAGCATAAACAATGCTTGTTTGTGAGAACAAATGCCTGCATTTGGTGGTTTCCTCCTCTGTGTTTGAAGACCTGCTTCAGTTCCAATGTGTCAGCGTTTCCCTCTGTCTTCGCAGAAAGCCGTGGAGGTCATGTGTGTGGTCCCCAAAACGTGCAACGACATGATGAATGTGGGTCGACTGCAAGGCTTTGAGGTGAGGCTCAACATGTTTAAAATAGAAGCCATGTGGCCACGTACTTGATGCTATGTTCACTCGTGTCAGACCAACATTTCTGCCTGAGGAATCTTATCAAGCACAGATGTTTAAACAGGTGTCAGCGTCTTCCTTAACTAAGTCTGGTTACAGATGTAGTGAGAGTTTCTCTGTTGTGTTTTTTTCCTGTCAGCCAAGACTGGGCAGGGCAACACATCATATATTGTGTTGCTTTGTACCATCTGGGTTCTGATTAGTCTAGCACATTTGTACAGACCTGAAAGTGAAAGCTTTTGTCAACTTTTGTGTCTGGATAAAAACAGCAGTATGTTTCAGGAGTGTTTGTCTGAATCAGTCTGCTCCTGTCCTTCCAGGGGAAGATCGTAGCTCAGGGACGTCTCCTTCTTCAGGACACTTTCATGGTGTCCGACCAGGACAGTGGACTTCTCTCCAGGATGAAAGAGAGGAGGGTCTTTCTCTTTGAGCAGATAGTTATCTTCAGTGAGCCACTCGACAAAAAGAAGGGTTACTCCACCCCTGGCTACCTCTTCAAAAACAGCATAAAGGTGACTAGCTGTTAGCCTGTAGCATACTCTAGTATATATCAAGGTGACTAGCTGTTAGCCTGTAGCATACTCTAGTATATATCAAGGTGACTAGCTGTTAGCCTGTAGCATACTCTAGTATAAATCAAAGTGGCTAGCTCTTAGCCTGTAGCATGCTCTAGTATAGATCAAAGTGGCTAGCTGTTAGCATTTAGCATACAATAGGTGACTAACTAGCATGCACAATAGTAATGTAGAGGTCTACACTGTTAACCTATATACTGTCACCACACTGTGGTGCTGTAGCAAAAATAATAATCAGGCAAACCTCCAAAACAGAAGATGTCATAATAATGTAATGTTGCCCTATACCTCCCCTCTGCTGTCTGTCTGTCTGTCTGTCTGTCTGTCTGTCTGCCTGCCTGTCTGCCTGTCTGTCTGACTGACTGCCTGTCTGCCTGCCTGCCTGCCTGCCTGCCTGTCTGTCTGTCTGTCTGTCTGTCTGTCTGTCTGTCTGCCTGCCTGTCTGTCCAGGTGAGCTGGCTGGGTCTGGAGGAAAGCCCAGAGGACCCAGCTAAGTTCACGCTGACGTCGCGCTCCTCTAGCGGTGCGCTGGAGAGCTTCGTGCTTCAGTCCCCCAGCTCTGCTGTCAGCCAGGTGTGGATCCACCACATCAGCCAGATCCTTGAGAACCAACGTAACTTCCTCAACGGTACAATGAGCTCCGCCATCCACGTTCTCCACATTAGGAAAACCAGTACTAGCTAATGACTCAATTCATCTCTCGTTCTCTTTAATCCTCTCTTTCCCCTATCTCTCCCCCCTCCAACCTCCTCACCTGTTCTCTCTCTCTCTCCCCCCTCTCTCCCTCCCTCTCTCTCTCTCTCTCTCTCTCTCTTCTCTCTCTCTCTCTTTCTTCTCCCACTCTCCCCCCCCTCTCTCTCTCTCTCTCCCCAGCTCTCACATCCCCTATTGAGTACCAGAGGAACCATGTGGGTGGCGGTGGGACAGGAGCACCCCCTAGCGGTGGCATCTGCTCCGGCACCGTCCTAGCTGGGGGATCGTCCCTGTGTGGCCCTCGCTCCCGGGCCTCCCGCTTGCCCCAGCCCTCCTCTCGCCTGCCCCAGCCCTCCTCCCGCCTGCCCCAGCCCGTCCACCACCACCATCCCCCGGGCCCCGAGGGGCCCGACAGGACAGCAGGTACGTGGCCCCCCCGCCTGCAGCCCCCTCCTAGCGGCCCCCACTCCCCTGAGGCCAGAGGGGGGGACCTGGACCCTGTAGCCCCCATGATGGGGGTCCAGGATGGTCCCCCCTGTAACGGTATGGTGCCTGGTGCAGATGGCAGCCCCAAACAGGACCACAAAGACCCCCAGCTAAAGCCCCTCCCACAGATGCCTGTAGCCCCGCTGAACATCAACCCCAGGGTGGGGACTGTCTCCCCCTTTCACACCCCTGTCCCCCCTGGAGGTCTGGGGAAGGACAGTCCCATGGCGAGTAGCCCAACCCAGAAAGGCCCCTCTTACTGGGCCACAATCCCAGCCTCCCCAGCCAGCAGGCCTGGTTCATTCTCCTGGCCCAGTGATGGTGGGGACTCCCTGGGAAGGGGGAGCCATGGTTACAGCCACCATCGCCGCCAGTCTGCACACAGCAAGGACATAGACCGCATGAGCACCTGCTCGTCTACCAGTGAGCAGTCCATACACTCCATCCAGAGCAATGGGGTAAGCGCCCTACCTGAGATCCAGGCTTCATTTCGGCCTTGTGCAGCAACTAACACCTGAACTAGCACATCGCCTGGCTAACACCTAAAGTAGCATTCACCCCGGGTCCGTTCCACTGCAGGATCACCAAAACCTCTAACAAACGGAATCCAAGTTTGTTTGTTTGTATTGACCCTCTTCTGTTCTACACTACTCACTGTGAATTACCGTCAAACTCTGTCTTACTAATATTTTCTGCGAAGGAATGTTTTCCTCTCATCAAAAGCTTTTTTAGTTGTCCATGCCAAATGACAAAATGTATCTGAGTCTCATCAGCAATGTTTTGAGGAGAACATCACAAAGGAAGTATAGACAGGTGTCATTTCCTGTTTACTGTGATTAGGCTTATGTCCATCTTGTTTTTGTGGTTTGGCATCAGTTTCTCTGTAGTCTGTCACTAACAGGGGTGGCATACCTGGAGGCTCACTCTGCCCAACACCATGTCTGTAGGAAGAATCATTTGTAATTTAAGCATTTATCAGATCCTTCCATCAAAGCAGTATTCAGACAGGACCTGAACCTGCTACCTTTTGATGTGCAGCAGGATACATTAATTAAACGTTGAGCTATACATAACCCCCCCCCCACCCCCCCAGAAACCGTTTGTTTTGTATATGCTTCTGTGTTCAGTCTTTTCTCAGAAGAGCCTTCTCTCTCGCTAACCATGTCACGTTCCAACCTGAACTCTGCATGTCATGAGCTTACTAAACAGGATGGAGACGCATATCTTTTGGAAGAAAGAAAAAACCCTTCTGTTCCAGCTTTCCAAATCTGTCTTCCTCTCGATTTTTTGGGCCTTGGAAACGAATGCTTTTTCTATGATGTGCACGCGTTCATGTGTGAGAACTGGTTTGTTCTCAATCAATAGACTTGTTGTTGTCATTAGTAATTGCTACACTTATTAGTGTGATCTGTAGATTTGCAAGTTCAATTAATTGTAAACATTAAAAAAAACAGCAAATTTTCTGATTAAATACTTCTGATTAACGGTGTGTATATTTCTCTTCCTTCATCTATCTCCTCACCTTTGCTCCCCTCTCTTCACTCTCATCCTGTCTCTTCCCTCCCCCTCGCTTCCTCTCCTCCCCTCCTCTCCTCACTTCTCATCTTCTCTTGTCCTCCTCTCTCTCTCCCTCTTATCCTCTCATACCCTCCCCCTACTCTATTCACTCCCTCCCTCCTCCTGCCCTGCCCTCCTCCTCTTCCTTCTTCCTGCCCTCCTCTCCTCCTCCCCTCTCTCCTCCCCGCCTCCCCTCTCTCCCCCAGAGTGAAAGCAGCAGCAGCAGCAGTGTGTCCACCATGTTGGTGACCCTGGACTACGCCGCGTTGAAGGAGGATGAGATCAGCGTGGTCCAGGGGGAGGTGGTCCAGATGCTGGCCAGCAACCAGCAGAATATGTTCCTGGTCTTCCGAGCAGCCACCGAGCAGGGCCCGGCTGCTGAGGGCTGGATCCCCGGCCATGCGCTTGGATACACCTCCCCCGTCACCCCAGAACACCCCGAAGGCACCGCCAAGTAAGAGCCCCACAAACACAACGAATGCAAACGTTGTTGCTGTTGGTGCTCCTCTTCCCTGGGGAGGATCGTGCTGTTACACTGTTACAGCATCAGATGATGCGTCTTCTCACGCTCTCTCTTCTCGCGCTGCTCAGAAAATGGTCGTCATGGCACACGGCCCTCCGTCTGAGGAGGAAGACAGAGAAGAGGGACAAGGACAGGGGGAAGGAGAATGGCTACCGAAGATCCCACATCAGTCTGGCAAATAAAGTGTCTGTCAAGGTAGATCTCGCTTCAGTCTGGCTAATAAAGTGTCTGTCAAGGTAGATCTCGCTTCAGTCTGGCTAATAGCGTGCTTGTCACGGTAGACTGGCAGCCTAAGGATTTCCACTTGAGCTTTTGAAACAACATTAGTTGAACTATACATATATCCTAACAATAACAGCTTGTGGTGTTAAAATATTCAGCTCTTTATGTTTTTTTGTTGTTGTCATTTTAGCTTCTGAATCCCAACTACGTACATGATGGTAAGTTCTCATATTTGTGTCACAGGTTCAATTTAAAACATAGGAACTGCTGGTTGGATTAGAAAATATTGACATAAATTGTATCCTGCCCAATTCCATATTGCAAACATTCTTTTTCCAAACCTTTCCTCGTTCATCTTAGTTTACATCTCACCCTATCATGTGAACTATGTGATAGTTTAGTTCTGACTCAATGCCTCCGTAGCTCTGCCTCTTCTCTGCCTCATCGCTGCCTGTCTCTCCAACAGTTCCTCTTCTCTGCCTCATCTCTGTGTCTCTCTCTTCAGCTCTACCTCTATTCCATTCTCTTCTCTTTCTCTCCTCCTTGCAGAATCTGCCTCCACTCTCCCATCTCTGCCTCCCAGAGTCTCCATTGGGCCTCACCTCTGCCTCACCTCTGCCTCACCTCTGCCTCTCTCCCTCTAGCGGTGCCTCCAGAGTTCCTCCTACCTCTGAGCGATGTGGTGTGCGCGTGCGGAGAGAGTGTCACTCTCAGGGGAAGGGTGTGTGGCCTCCCCCGAGCCGCTGTGTCCTGGAGAGGCCCTGACTATGCACCGCTGCCCGGCAACAGACGCTTCTGCCTGGGATACAGGTGAGCAGCAGGTGCAGTCACCAGCACGCTCCTGCCACACTGTCTCCAAAGGCTGGAAAAGCTCTCGTTCTGTACATACTCAACAGCCCTAATCAACACATTGGCAAGCGGAACTTGGTTCTTGACGTCCTTAAAGTGCTTACCAGACATGCTGCAGTGCTCTGGGCTCAGTTTAATGGTGACTTCTGACTTCCTGGTCCTTAACAGTGACACAGGTGAGGCCACCTTGGAGATCCTGGAGGTGTGCGTCGAGGATGGGGGGATGTACACCTGCATCGCCAGCAGTACAGCAGGAACCACATCCTCCTCCGCCTGTCTCCGGGTGTCAGGTGAGAGGAACTGTTCTCTGAAAGTGGTTCTACTCTGCTAACCAGCAGACTGTTCTCTGAAAGTGGTTCTACTCTGCTAACCAGCAGACTGTTCTCTGAAAGTGGTTCTGCTCTGCTAACCGACAGACTAGTCTCTGAAAGTGGTTCTGCTCTGCCAACTCGTGTCTGATGTACAAAAGTCTACCCAATATTTGTTGACAGAATGCTTCTTTATAGATGCCAACAACATTGGGAGTGACGTTCTGTGGAAGAATAACTTTGAGTTGTTCTACACGGAGACCGCAGAACTTGGCAGGTAAAAACAATGTTTTTTACAGCTTTGTTATACAATATTACACCATTTAGTTCCCAGGTGTGTTTATGACATTAGTCACTTAAACATTCATCACCTAGCCATTTAACATTAATTGAATTTATATTTATACTCCCCACCGGCCGATCATTACTACTGTAATCTAGTTTTATATATTCTAGTATGTATATTTCTATGGGGCAGGTCAGTAGCGTTCCTCTCCTTCTGCAGGGGCAGGTTCTCAGTGACCCGGCGGTGCGTGCAGCGTGGGGGCCGGAGCACCGTAGCGGCCAAGCACATCAATAAGCGTCTGCTGCGACGGGAGCAGGCGCAGCGGGAGGTGCTGCTCCTACGGGAGCTGATGCACCCTCACCTGGCCAGGCTGCTGGACACCTACGAGACCCCCGCCAGCTACGTCCTCATCCTGGAGATGTACGTGCCTGTATGGGGCAGGGGCTGGGATATGGGGGCTGCGGCTGGGGCAGGGGCTGGGATAGGGGGGCTGTAGCTGGGGCAGGGATAGGGGGCTGAGGCTGGGGGCTGAGGGAGGGGGCTGTGG
>BROE01000014.1:1847503-1858491 GCA_036571765.1 Plecoglossus altivelis
GGGCTGTGGCTGGGGCAGGGGCTGGGATAGGGGGCTGTAGCTGGGGCAGGGGCTGGGATAGGGGGCTGTAGCTGGGGGCTGTAGCTGGGGCAGGGGCTGGGGGAGGGGCTGGGGTGGTGAAAACACCACCCTCTTGGGGATGGGAACGACTGGTGTTGGGGATAAGGGTTGGTGTTGGGGATGAGGGTTGGTGTTGGAGGTGAGGGTTAGTGTTGGGGATAAGGGTTGGTGTTGGTGTTGGGGGTAAGGGTTAGTGTTGGGGATGAGGGTTAGTGTTGGGGATAAGGATTAGTGTTGGGGATGAGGGTTGGTGTTGGGGATGAGGGTTAGTGTTGGGGATGAGGGTTGGTGTTGGGGATAAGGGTTAGTGTTGGAGGTGAGGGTTGGTGTTGGGGATAAGGGTTAGTGTTGGGGATAAGGGTTAGTGTTGGAGATGAGGATTGGGGGTGTTGGGTTGGCAAGTGTTGGGTTGACCTTTACTAGCAAGTGCCATGTGTACAGGGCTGGCCAGGGCCGCCTGCTGGACTACATCGTGAGCTGGGGCAGCCTGACGGAGGAGATGGTGGCCCTGTACCTGAGAGGCATCCTGGAGGCCCTGAGCTACTTGCACAGCTGCAGGGTAGCCCACCTTGACCTGAAGGTAACATGTACCAGTCATTATGAGGACAGGAGTAACAGCCCTAAAAGGCCTCCTCCTGCCTTTCTCAGCCAACAGATGAATGCTCTGTATGTTTGCGGGTGAGTGTTTTGGTTTGACCCATGTTGCTTGTGTGGAACCCCCTCCACAGCCAGAGAACATCGTGGTAGAACACACCTCGGCTCTTCCTGTCGTCAAGCTAACAGACTTTGGTGACGCGGTCCGGTTGATCTCCTTCCAGCATGTCCACCCTCTGTTGGGCAGCCCTGAGTTCTCCTCTCCTGAGCTGGTCCTGGGCCTGCCAGCCTGTCTCACCTCTGACCTCTGGAGCCTGGGCGTGTTGACCTACGTGCTGCTCAGCGGTGCCTCCCCCTTCCTGGACGACAGCATGGAGGAGACCTGCGTCAACATCTGCCGTCTGGACTTCAGCTTTCCTCCGGACTACTTCTCAGGCGTGAGCCGGGCGGCGCGGGACTTTGTGTGCCTGCTGCTGCAAGCAGAGGCGGGGCGGAGGCCCTCAGCGGACGCCTGCCTCCTGGAGCCCTGGCTGCAGCCGCACGCCGAGCCCCGCCCCCCCGCGCCCCACCCCCCCGCGCCCCGCCCCCCCGGCCACCTGGACACGTCCCGCCTGGTCGCCTTCGTGGAGCGAAGGAGGCACCTGACCGACGTCCGCCCCGTGGCCAGTATCAGGGCCTTCCTGCACAGCCGACTCCTCGGCGTTGGGTAACTGGGCCACTAGACCACCACGTTAATGATCTCATCGTCCCCCAACTCGCCACTAAGCATCCTGCTGCTGCCTGCTGACTGATCCTCACCCCCTCCCTCCCCTATCCCACAATCCCTCCATTTTGCAGTCACGGCTTGGTTCTGACTTGCAAAAAAAACTATGAGACTTCTTAGAGACTTAATGAGCAGGGAGAACAGAGCAACGTTAGAAGCCTGTGTTGATGGAGCCTCTCGTCCGATTGGTTTCTTTAAGAAGAAGCATTTTCAGTTGAATACGAGAAACATCTTTTTGTAATGAGAGGTTACTTTTTGTAATGATAATGTAAAGTAACAGAGAACTTTATTCAGATCTTGTCAAGAAGGTTAGGAAATGATCAAAACAAGTTGACACATGAACGGTACATATGATGTAGATTCACTTTGGAATAACCTCACACTGACCGGTTGGTGACCAAAATCCCGTTTCAGATAAATCATTGAAATACTTGGGCCCTGCTTCTTGTGTGGGTCCGGCATCATTTGAAAGAAAACTATTTTGGTGACACTTGTACAACTTATGACAAACAATAAAAGCTTCAACAAGCTATTATAAGTCAAATATTTCTTCAGATTTCTAATGCATCAGCCTTACTTTGTAAATAAAGTGTTCCTGCCTTCATTCTCATTTGAAGACTCAGTATTGCTGCTTCAAATAAGTGTTCAGGTTGACAAGTGCAAGAACACTTTCATGAGAGGTTAGGGTTCATGTTAGGGCTAGGGTTTAAAGGTTCATGGTTAGGGTTGAAAGGTTAGGGTTAAAAGGTTAGGGTTAAAAGGTTAGGGTTAAAAGGTTATGGTTGAAAGGTTAGGGTCAGGGTTAAAAGGTTAGGGTTAGGGTTGAAAGGTTAAGGCTAGGTTTGAAAGGTTAGGGCTAAGGTTGAAAGGTTAGGGTCAGGGTTGAAAGGTTAAGGCTAGGGTTAAAAAGTTAGGGCTAAGGTTGAAAGGTTAGGGTTGAAAGGTTAGGGTTCAGGTTCATGGTTAGGGTTGAAAGGTTAGGGTTGAAAGGTTAGGGTTAGGGTTGAAAGGTTAGGGCTAAGGTTGAAAGGTCAGGGTTGAAAGGTTAGGGTTCAGGTTCATGGTTAGGGTTTAGGGGATAGCTCCTCTTAACTCTAGTTTGATGGCAGCACTCATAACTCAATGTTCTTATCCATGCACTCATAGGTTTCACCAATTTCTCACGTGCAATGTTGCAGCTTTAATGTTTATTCAACTATTTATTAAGGCTTGTGTTGTAGCAGGATTCTAACAAGGCATGTTCCTGATACTGCAATAGATGTTTGTATTGTGTTACTTTTTCCTGTATTAAGTTCAGTATTAATATATTGAAACCTCAACACAGGTTTCTGAAAATAATGTAAGAATGGTATTTGTAAAGGCACTTATGTTTGTCATTGGTCAATTTTTCTGTAACTATACCAAAGTTAATCATGATTTCCCCTCTTTAAACGTGTTATGATTTGATCATGTTAAGTTATGACAACCACACTGGACGTAGACATGGCTGTTTGCATATGTTCGTTGTGGCATTATTTATTACTATTGTAAGTCGTTTGGTGCCTGTAACTGAATAATCTAATGAACTTTTAAAACACCACGTAGTGCACAAAGTAGTGATTTGCTGTACAAGTGGGTTTGGCTTTAGGTTCTGTATTCCGTATGTGTTGATTTGCTTCCTGAGCTAATGTAAGACTTGTTTGATTCGGGAGAAAACTTCTCCAGAACTACAATAGTAACAATAATAATAATAATGATAATAATACAAATAACAACAACAATAATGACAATAGAAACATTTGAATAACTCTGAGTAAGATGCAACACCTGCCACCTTCTCTAAGGATGTTGGCCACAACAGAGAGAGAGAGAGAGACTGTGGGAGAGAAAACGGTTCAAATGTGAGGCTCAGCGGTTAGAGATTTTAACAGCAGAATAAGAGGTTTAGGTTCAAATCCCCTCTGTCTGTGACTTTGAATGAAAGTGTCTGCTGAACGAGCTTGTTGCTGTTGTCATGTCAGAGAAGCTAAGCTCTGAGTGGCTTCTAGCTTGTACAACACCATAAGACCGTGTTATTTATTCCCGTGTAAAGCTGTACAGCTGAGGAACTGACATGGCCAAACTGAATGGCACATCATCATTTTGTATACGTCATTTTGAATGTTTTACTATGACTTTTGCATGTATATTAATTTGTACAGACAAAGGAATTGTGTTTACAGATTACATGATGTATATATTTATTTCTGTCCTCACTTACTTTGCCATTAAACATATGGAACATAACAAATGGGTAGTTTTATATTTCGAAACATAACAAATCGATAGTTTTGTATAACTTCACCATTGACACACCCTGACGTTAGGTGCTGTTGTTGTTTTTGAAACACCTCATGCTTAAATGACACCTTTGCAAGCTATGAGAGACCGCAAGGAGAGTGAAGAGCAAGTCTCTGATCTTACATTATACACGCAATTGTGAGTTCTTCCAAGACAATTCACATCTTTTTTTCCAGATATGTGAAATCTGTTTCCTAACTTCCTATATGTTTTCCCTCAGCCTTCTCAAAGACATCCCATGATACGACTGCCACGGGGTTGCCAGGTTTGAAACTATCCCATGCAAGGTTGCCAGGTTTATAGCTACCAGAGGGATGCACAACATGCATACACTCTAGAGAACAGGATTAGCAAACACTTTTAATGTACGTATTTCAAGCCATTCATATTTGTCTGATTTACCCTTGGTTTGTTCATAAAAGCCAACGATATAGATATCCGTTCGGAAGCTCATAGACATCCTGCAACCCTGCAGATGTCCCACGTCTGTGGTTAGCTTGATGCAGCTTCTGCTTTCATTCTAAGAAAACATTTGAAGATTTCACACCTGATAAGCTAGCGGCAGAATAATAAGCATGCTGTTTTTTCAGTTTCCTGTATGCAAATGAACACATTGTTTTCGCTGGCTCCAAATACATGGCATGTGTTTGGTTACGAAACTCTATAATGTGTGATTATTACGCACTACAGAGAAGAAGTGGACGCCCTAAAGAGAGAAAGTGGACGCCCTACAGAGAGGAAGTGACACAGCTGGTGAAATGGTGTGGGGCAAACAACCTGTCCCTCAACTTGAGCAAGACCAAAGAGGTTGTGATGGACTTCAGGAGGAACTCCCCCCACTGACCATCGACAGCTCGCCTGTCGAGAGAGTCAACAGCACCAAATTCCCGGGGGTGCACATCACAGAGGACCTCACCTGGACCACCAACACCAAGTCACTCTCAAAGAAGGCACATCAGCGCCTACACTTTCTCTGCCGGCTGAAGAGAGCAAGTCTCCCTCCACCCATCCTCACCACATTCTACAGGGGCACCATTGAGAGTGTGCTGACCAGCTGCATCACTGTCTGGTACGGGAACTGTACTGCAGCAGACCGCAAGACCATCCAGCGGACAGTGAACACAGCTGCGAAGATCATCGGTGCCCCTCTCCCCTCCATCCTAGACATTTTCCACACACGATGCTCAAGCAAAGCAAATGGTATCGTTAAGGACCCCACTCACCCCTCCCACAGCCTCTTCCAGCTCCTACCATCAGGCAGACGGTTCCGGAGCATCAGAGCCCACTCTGCCAGTCTGCTGAATAGGTTCTTCCCCCAGGCTGTGAGAGCCCTGAACTCTAATCCCCCTGACCCTCTCTGACTCCCCTTACAAACCCCATACCACTTGAAACTAAGACAATCAGAAAACTTGCACCAGTCACTTACCCACTGCACTGCTCACTTTTCATACACACTGCTGTGTGTACACAAATTGCACTAAAGACTCTATAATATCGGCAATATATGTATTTTTAGATGCTCATATTCCTTGCACATGTACATTACTATTTGCACATGTACAGCTCCCCATCGCTAAGTATTCGTACAGTTTGTATAGTTTGTATCTTTTTTAGTTGATGTATAGGGAAAATTGTTATATTTATTTTAAATTGATTGTTATTTGCCTGTACTGTTGTATGCCTGTATTTATGTAGCACCGTGGCTCTGTGAGGCACAACATTTTGTTCCACTGTATACCCCCGCATGTAGCAGAATGACAATAAAGCACAACTTGACTTGACTTGACTTGATTATGTACGCATTAAAAGTAAAAAGGAACGGGAGATCTTTTGATAAATATTCATACATCTAATATTCACATCATATTTGTGTTTATATTCATGGATTGTGCATAAGCAGATCTCCACTTGAAATAAGATCTGTGTTTCAAAGGGATCCAACATTTCTCGATTTCAATTATTAATGTGTGTGATTAGAGGGTTTAAGATGCAACTCAGACCTCTATTTCTGATCAAATGTTAGCGTGATAATAAAAGGGAGTTTAAGATTAAACTTTTAAATGGCATTTAGCCTTACAGTACTACATTCTAGAAGGAGTTTAGACCTACAGTACTACATTCTAGAGAAGTTTAGACCTACAGTACTACATTCTAGAAGGAGTTTAGACCTACAGTACTACATTCTAGAGAAGTTTAGACATACAGTACTACATTCTAGAAGGAGTTTAGACCTACTGTACTACATTCTAGAAGGAGTTTAGACCTACAGTACTACATTCTAGAAGGAGTTTAGACCTACAGTGCTACATTCTAGAAGGAGTTTAGACCTACAGTACTACATTCTAGAAGGAGTTTAGACCTACAGTACTACGTTCTAGAAGGAGTTTAGACCTACAGTACTACATTCTAGACGGAGTTTAGACCTACAGTACTACATTCTAGAAGGAGTTTAGACCTACAGTACTACATTCTAGAAGGAGTTTAGACCTACAGTACTACATTCTAGACGGAGTTTAGACCTACAGAATCTGAGAAGATCAAGCTGAAGGAGGTGAAGGGTGATGTGTAACTCCTAAAGCAGAATATATTACAAAACCAATGGAACATTTTAGATTATAGCCAATATAAGAGTCTGAATGCAGTGGAAAAACTCAAATGACTCAACAATTTCTTATTTGCAAAGGCAGCAGCCTTTAAACAAGCTTCTAATGTACACAACAGTAACAAAATACCAAAACATTCACATTCTCCATTCACACACAATCACATGACATACCCACAGCAAAGCACTGGGGGATACTAACAAAGAGTAGCATCTAAAAAGAAGGTGTAGGCAGGAAATAGTAGGTGTAAAATAGTTTGCGTCAGAGAGAACATTCTTCACTGAACCTTTAACGGCAGACAAGGTGACACATTCCTCCCATTTCAGAGAGTTTGTTTGAGGATTTCAGACAGTGGCTGCTACGGAAACGTTGACGTACCAAGAAAGGTTGCTGGGACTTGCAAAACACGAGATGCGGTCTATTCTGTATCCGGTGCTTTTGTCAGAGATTGCAAGTGAAAGGTTCATCCTTAATTGATTACATGGAGTGTCGATGTATATTCAATCAATATTCTTCACCTCTGGCACAATGTAGCAGCAGATAACATTGTGTTCAAAGATCTTCTCTTGTGTAGGTGGATGTCAAAGCTAACCACTCAATCATTTCTTGTCTAACCTAATTCATTTATTCTCAGTGAGCGCTTGATCATCCCTTTCGACGTCAGTGTAAATTGGTCCCAGAGGAACTCTGGGTGCTTTACCTTTTACAACCAACAGTGTATCAGTGTTTTACAGCCTCCATGTATCATTTCTGCGGGGAAGCAATGCAGGATGTCCTTGACCGTTTCAAACAGGAGGACAGTCTGATAGGCTAAAGTGTTCAAGAAGTGTAGGCCTTTATTTGTCATGTAAAAAGCATTTATGTAAATGTCAGGTTAGGTTAATGAAAACAGGCACCTAATACATCTATTAAAGGTAATATACCTATACCTATTAAAGTCTGAAAATGTGTTGATGCTGCTAGAGAGTATATTCATGTGTTTGTGATTGTGTAACGTGTTGCACAACCATTTCCTGCGTCCTTCGTAGAATGTTACGTCAGATAACAACATTAGCACATTTCACCGCCTTCAACCAAAATACAGTTCAAAACTTCACCCGCATAGCTGAATATCAGACAGGTGTGTTTGACGTTTCGTTGTCCGACCCTCGACTAAGAGTGCTGGTGTGTCTGACCAGGTGTTTACACAATGGACTTTTAGATAACACGAGACTGAGGCATTTTCGAAACTTTTCTCCTACAAACGCATAGATGACTGGATTAACACAGCAATGGGTCAGAGCGATGAATTGTGTCACCTGTAAAGCCTCATTCACCTGCACAAATAGTTTAGGCGTGTTCCCTATGTAGAACATCTGAAGGGTGAGCAGGAACACCACCACATTGTATGGTACCCAGCATATTATAAACAAACAAACTATCCCAAAGATTAGCTTCATGGCCCTGCCCTTTTTGGAGTTACGTGACCTCTGCAACACGACCAGAATGCAAACGTAGCAGTAGACCATAACAGGAAGGCAAACGAATAGGCTCACTACGTTTTCACTAAAGTTGCGGTACATTTTCCACGACTTGGCGGCATCTTTCGGGTAGTGCGCCTGACAGCTGAAGGTGCCTTGGTCTTCGATGATCTGTGCGAAAACGGCCTGCGGCAACGCGGCAGCGAGAGACAGAACCCAGATGACGCCGCTGGCCACGGTACCGTAGCGCAGGGTCCTCGCTCTCATGGCCACCACAGCGTGGACGATGGCGAGGTAACGATCCACGCTCATCAGAGTCACAAACAAGGTGCCGCTGTATAGGCCCAGCTGGTACGCACCTGACATCAACTTGCAAAGCCTGTTCCCAGAATCCTGCTGGTGCACGGAGGCCCAGAGAGGCAGCGTGAGGACAAAAATCAGGTCAGACAGAACCAGGTTCAGCAGACACACATCCGTCATGGACTTGAATTTGATGTAGCGGATGAGAACCCAGAGAACGATGACGTTCCCCGTGAGTCCCAGACAGAACACCAGATACAGGAAGAACGTCTGGAGGGAACCCTGCACCAGACCATGATTGGTGGTGTAGGGTGTTGGGTAGTCAACGTACTTGTAGTCCGGGGTGACCAGGGGTGACTCAGTGGTGGACATCTTGCTGGTGAGGAGAGAGATTGAAATGGTCAGCAAATCTTACGGTTGTGACAGAAGATGTCTTTTGAAAAGCGAATAGGAATGAATGAATATCTGCATTGTCATCATACATTGTACGACGAAATTGGATGCCGTCATTGCAGGTGCATTTAATACATATGCACGTTTATAAAGAAAACAAGATAAATACATAGCAAACTAAGGTTAAAAAAAATTGCATGCATGCAAATAATGAAAATACGGTTAAATAATGTAAGGTTTGTGGTGAGATAACATTGAAATGGTTGAAACCTGTAAACCCTGACCCAGTTTCTAAGCCACACATTTGCATGATTTTAGATACATGATATTTGTTCTTATGTATCTCCTTTAAAGACTGAATTCCAACTTGAATCAATCACAACTCTCTGATAATCTGATAAGCGTGACAGGAAACACACAGTCCCTGCCCTTATGAAAAGTCTTTATAATGACTAAAGCAGAGACAAAAAGTGGCGTTCAGAAACTCCCGAAACAAAAAGCGTTTAGATGTCTTCCAGTAAATGGTTCAAAAATCCCCCTAAATCACATTAGAAGGGCGATTAACTGCTTACCATCTAGCGACTCTCTTGTTATCCCTCTGTACCTGAGGAGGGGTAGATAACACTAGTTATTTTACACTGTTATCCATGTCCTAACGGGGTGAAAGAGGATGCAGACGCTTTGCTTGTTTCAACATGTGCTTCTGACTTATTTAGATTCCAAGTTGTTGAGGTTTGTTTGTCATTAAAATGTTTTCAGCTCCTGAATAAGGTTGTCATTTCATTACCATTTCATTAGCCCAGCTAAGTGAAAAGTTTCCTTTTACTGTTGTAATATAATAGTCTTGGTGCATTCAGACTCAAAACGTGCTTTGAAATAGAAATGTTTTACTCATCTGTGATTTCATTTTACTGTAGGAGCTCACTACCTGACTACAAGCATTATATTTAGTCTAGGAGACATTTGTTTTAGTATTGCTTTTTGCGCTTTTCATCTACTGAATAGTGTTTTTAGTGTAGATATACATCCCTTTAGCAGACGAATCTATGACGAATGCCAAACCGTGGCACTAGGGGCTGTGGTTTGTGACCAGACTCTATCATATCTGCATTGTTACTTCCCCCTTTCTGTTCTTTCATCTCCACCACTCACACTCCACCTGCAGGACCCCCTGTGGCTCACAACCACACACACACAGGCAAGAACACCGACCACACAGTCAGAAACACATAACACACACATGCATTTGCAAACACATAACACATACACTGGCAAACACATAACACACACACTGGCAAACACATAACACACACATGCATACGCAAACACATAACACACACACTGGCAAACACATAACACACACACTGGCAAACACATAACACACACACTGGCAAGCACTCGCCACACTAAAAGAAGTAAAGATGACTACTTACACCTTATTGTGTTGTGTCTTTGTACACGGTAGCAGGGAGATTTCTGAAGAGAGGAGCTGAACTTGACGGTACTTCACCTGTGCATACGCACAGCTGGGTTGGCGTGTGCTGTGGTGTAGTATGCTCTTGCAAAGTGTGAGGTGTGAATGAGGTTTCCTGTAATGGCCTGTGTCACAGTACCAAGTAATGAGTGGGAAACTGGAAACTTTGAGCATTAAAATGTTGTCTAAACCATTTTTTTATAATACAAAGCAATGTAATCTCAGGCATTGTGATTATGCATATTTCGACGTAAATAGACAGAACATTTCCGATGAGCAAGCTAGTGACAGGTCAAGTGCTTATGACCTTGGGATGGGCCCATTGATGCACCCAACTGATCGTTTCTGTCGAGACGTTTGAGCAAGAACTGCAACACGCAGAGGTGTTCATAATCAAGTATCGTAAACAGAAATTAAGTTATGTCATTACTTAAGTCATAACTTCCCCATTCACATTTTAACATGAATGTGAATCCAAAAATGAAATCACTGAACCCAGTTAAGCGGTGAGAGAATCTGATGGTAGATCAAAAGATTTGGATCGACGCATCTACTTATATGTCATAGTTCATTGAACTGCTAGACATGAATGTAAAATATGTGAACTATCCCAGAATGCACTGGGTTTACACCCACACCTTCTAGCGAATGCAGTAGCATACGATGTAAGAAATTCTCCACTAGGGAGTGCACTACATTGGACCCAAACCCATTACATCTGTACACGGTTGTTTATAAATAGTCTAACCTATCCTTGTGATATGGGAGTACGTCTAATAGACAACCGATTGTGAATAATGTTGGTGATCAGTATTGAAGCTTTAGGCAGATGAAGGATGATACATGAGATGAGGGAGGTGTCCTGGTGGATAACCCTGGGTGGGGTTACCCTGGGTGTGGTTTACCTGGGTGTGGTTCACCTGGGTGTGGTTCACCTGGGTGTGGTTTACCTGGATGTGGTTACCCTGGGTGTGGTTACCCTGGGTGTGGTTCACCTGGGTGTGGTTCACCTGGGTGTGGTT